>DWAJ01005206.1:0-11795 GCA_018238005.1 Eurema mandarina | reverse complement strand
GTTTTCCCGATGATTTGCTTCCATCTCGTTCGGTTGGAAGCATACCGAGTGCACTGCACTAATGTTGACTCAGTCGCCGTTTTGATAGTGTCAGTCCAGCGGGTTGGTGATCGACCGCGTGCTCTCTGTTTTCTCTATACATACTGTGTATTGATTAAGATTTTCAAACAGAGAGGGTGGCGAATAATGAAACCCCACCACTAAGTGCTTTGGGGTTGCCAAGTGCTGAATTTGTGATTTTACTCCACTCAGTCAATTATAACGGAAATATTTCTATCATAATTTATACTTTGTATTATTACTTCTTTATAGAACTGCATTTTATATTTGGAGAAGCACACATCACAAGTTACAAGCTCCAATGTTTTGCTTTATTTAATTGTTATTAAAAAACTATAATTATACGACCGGTTTCGTTTCTTTCGTTATTAACTGATGATTTGTTTCTCAATTATTTTTTTTGTTTTTCATTTTAAATTACATTACATGTATTTGATTCAGTATAATATATATTAATGATGATAATATGTTACGAAAAAAATTTCATCCTTCAACTGCATAGTATAATACATACCTAGTATCTACAAATATCGTACGAACACTATATTTCTTGGGTTCAGTTATCTAGATTTCTTGTAACATAATTATAGCTTAGAATTACAGTAATAAAAAACTTTATATAATATATATGTATATTTCAGTTGTTTATTTTTATGTATTCGAAACGGTGAAGGGTGAAACAAAGTTTCAAATGTGTCGGTGACAACAAGTTCTAGGAATTCGCCGCGTACCTAGTACTGGCTGTACCGTTTGTACATGCAGCTCTATTAATTATTATTCAACCATAATTGGCTATTTAGCAAACATTAGAAAAAATATTAGTCATATAAGATAAGTCTATAAAGTCCGTTGACCTGAAAAAAGCTGCACAACACGGCTTTTTAGGTTAAGCACACATTGAAATATTCAACAAAGATAGTGTATATAAGTGTACATACATATATAAGTGTGTATATATGTTAACGTTCTAAACTAATCATAGTTATAACAAAAGTATTAGATTAATTATCCGAAGCCTTGTTCGCGTAGGGTCTATTTATATTTTTGTATTGTCATTGTCTGACATGCAAAACAATTCAGAGTATTAACAACAAGATGCTATAAGAAAAACAAACAAACTAATGAATTTTGTATATAGAACTGTGGCACTGATTTCGTTCGTTAATTTATATGTCATAAAGTATGAAACTTTTGAAAAGAATTCGGAATCCGTCAATCCGTTACACTTACACACATGACACAGCAACTGAAACTACCCTTCTTTTAAAAAAATAGCACAGAGCACTCTCCTAATGACCGCTTTTCTAAATAATAAAACTTCATTGTAATTAAGCTCTACAGCTCGTTCGTAAGTGCGTTGCACTTGTTAAGTATTTTCAACTAAGGTTCATACTATGATAATGTGTAGAGTTCACACGACGTTTCCCATTGCTTTTTACGCCATTGAAATGGAAATTATGATATCGTTACTATGAATGCAATACATTCCCATAGCAGCGTACACAAGATACGTGTATTGTAATCTCGTTTTAATCTTGACAGAATTAAAAATAGGGCTATAGCCGGATTATTATGACATTGTAAGTAATATGTTTGCTACCATGGGTGGTCTCTTATGAGTAACCTTTCAGATTCTGTTAGGATCAAACATAGTTACACTTTACGCATTATCTAATAACGGAGATCTTGCGACATTATTAATCTATATCTATACAGAAATTTAAATCAATAATATCTATTTTTATAAAACAGTATTAAGGATTTCGTTCTCACTTAAACGTCGGCAGCCCCGTTATCAACCGTTTATTTAATCAAAGCTAACCGAGACTAAACCTTTAAATAACTGTTTTTAACATCTTCTGAATTGGTGTTAGCATTAAATACAATTAAAACGAATTAAAGTCACTTACTCTCATTACGATTGATAGTGAATGGTGTCTTTGCCCTCGTCGTGTGACATGACATGAACAACTCTTTCATTGTTCTATATTGTGCTGACTTTATAAATTGTATGTAACCATTCTACTCAGAAAGTACAAACTGAATGACAATCGATTGAAGAAACAATATTTGATGGATTCGAACATTTGAGTCTTAGGCCATAATATGTATATTATTCATCTGGACAACGGTGGTTGTAAAAACGTATCTTTAAAGTCGTTGCAAAGATATTACGTAAGTAATTTAAGATAAGTAAAGCTTAAGTAATACAGGAGCATGTAGGAATGAGATAAATATCTAGGACATTATCCATCATAAATTATATTGTAGCCACCAGCAAGTATGGAATGTGGAATTATGTCACAAATTGTAACTTCGTATAATGGGGATAAGTTGTTACTCGCAATTGAGATTGTTAAACACTTATTAAGGAATACGAGACATAGGCGCAATGTGATGTTATTCATATGCGATTAATTTTTTTTTATATTAATTTGTCCGCAACCTCTGTCTAGTTACACTAAATTTGAATTGTTCCAAATTATATTCTTTGTTTCGTATAACATGAGATGTCAGTTGATTAATTATACACTTTATTCTTTTACTGTTCTTAGCGAGAGTTCAAAATTTGTATTAGGAAAACATCATTAATCCAGTAAAGAATGCTCTTTGATTATTTCAAATTTATTGCCGCTTGTTAATGCACTTCCTCAATTTATATTTTGTGGTTTTACTGTTCTGTGTCTGTAAATAGTTTTGTAAATTTACTCTTTAAGTATCTGATAAGTGATAAGGGATTTCTATTCAGCCCTAACTTCCTTTTAAGCTAGTTCTTTGAGTTAGGTTACATGAGCGGTCGTTAACTCGCTAAGTGCAAGCTTTCATTTTTGTCCATTTTTAGAGCAGATTATTGGCACCTGCCGTATAATATAAACCACTCTTTATTAGCTTTTTTGCTATACGTCTAAGTTTTATGAAAGTAAGAATGATTGAATTATGCAAAAAAAAAATTAAGACGATATTCTCAATGTAATGGTAAGGTCATTTATTTCAGAGATCCCGTTGGGTGGGTCTGAAGATGAGGCCCAAATATTACAATGCCTTGATTAATGATCTGTAACTTAACAATGGATTTGTTGGGATATCGCGGTGAAGGTTAAGGAGCTACCGATAAAAAAGTATTGTTATGTTTAATTGAGTATAGTTCGTATCAATTTTACTAAATACTTATTCCTTTTGCGTTATTTGACCCATCAAATTAATTAATCGTTTCCCATATCTTTTATTAAATAGTTTTTATTATTATAAAAAGTATTAATTCGTAAAATATTTAATTAAAAGTTGTGTAAGACATAAAGTCATCGTGACTTTTAGTTTTAAATAACACACAACTGAAAAGATGATGATTTTAAATGATCACAATACAAACGGGACGTAGATTCCACAGTTTATTTGTTCTACATTTGCTCTTAATTTCTTATCGTGCACATCAGATGAAGGTGACGTCTGGCATCCAGGGCTAATTCATATTTAGTAGCTTACTCTCGTGATTGGTAAATTGCCGGATGAGTTCGGTGTTACCCACCTACGAATGTCACAGTTTGAAGCGGATTTTAATAGGGTAACGGGATGTAGAGTCCCTCCGTCAATACTTTCAAAGTTTTTTTTATACCTAGCTAAAATAACCAGCCAGTTGTCGTAGTTATAATTAATTTTTATGCAAAAAGAATTTACTGTACCTAAGAGATAACATCACGTAATTACTTTTTCATTATAAATACAATAAATTTGTCTGCGTTTGCTGAACAATTTCGTTCCCATGATATCTAGTTAAAATTCTAAACGGAAAACTAATTTGTATATAAATTAATACTTGCATAAACTTCCACTATCAAAGCATTCTAGTTAGAAACTTTAATTGTGCGACTGTAGAGTTAATACGGGTCTTTAAATTCCAACCGAGGAGACACGAAACGTTATTGTCTTACCTTAACTAAATATATTTGATGAAAATGCAGATTTTTACTTAAATTGGGGTTTCAAATTTATCGTTATAGCTTAGCGAACAAAATCATCGCCCCCACAACAATTTGGAAGCATTCAGTCTATATAATTGTTGCAATTAGTACAATTTAGTCGCGACATAGCGTGCGTCTTCGCAATTAGACATTGACAATTAAATTCTGTCTTCGAAATAAAATGCGATTGAAACTTACGGAGTTGCTAATAATTAGGCGTGTTAAAAGTTCTAAAGCTGAGCACATTAAGGTTTCGCATTTTTGAGGCTAATTATTATGTAATTAGTAAGGGTAATGTCATTATAGGATTATTATTTATTTAGTATTATTGGTTTGATTTTAACTATCATAAAGTCTAACCATAAAATGAAATTCGATCTTGGACGTTCTATTTGCTTATAAATTAAGACGCGTATATCGAGTGGTACATGAAAATGTATATCATTTGTCAGAGCGAATCAACGGATGTCAGCAGAACAATGATTTGACCTATCACCTAGAACATTGCGCGCGCACTCCGTCCGCCATGTGAAGTCGTTTTACTTTCAACTCAATATTTGATATATTTTTGCATGAAAATATACGATTAGATTACACGCATATTCGCAAGTAAATTAGGGACATCAATAATTTCGAGAGAGAAAAAAATTTATCAAGAAGATAGCACTGTTATTTTTTTTATTTGACTCATAGGTACGTGTTCCTGTTTTACCATACTAGAATTCTAATTAAATATGCTTCTGACAGCCTGGTTGAAATAGGATAAAATTAACATTTATTTCGATATCCAGGGGTTGAAATCGGGGTGGTCATTATAGTCAATACGCAATAAAGTACAACCGCAGGAATAAGCTAGAAAATAATTATAGAATTGGAGACGTCACTATGAAAAGTAAAATAGAAGGTAAAATTAGTACGTAAAAAAATAGTAAATAAAAGAAAGAAGTTCCACGCTACGAGTAAAAAACATATTATATTTAACGTCGTCGTCTTGGCTTGATATCGACACTATCGTCTCATCATCAACAAAGAGACGTGAGTTCGCATACATCTTAGTTTAATGAGAAGGTATAACATTCACATTTGTTTTCCTTTTAAAAACATGTACATACAAACACAGGCAGTAGTCTATTAAAGATGTCTAGTAGTGAAACGTTTAATTACATCACCGTTTAAATCAATTGGTGATTCAAGTCTTCCTCATATATACTGAGAAGTTAATTACTATCTGTGTCTAAAGTTAACAACATGTGATTGAGACTTTCGAGGGGGTTGTCAGAATATAGCGTAGCGTAGCGTATATTTGTTACTTATATCTTATTTATTTTCAATATAAAATGAGGATATCGGTTTATCTTAAATGATTTTTACACGGTTGTGTGCTTATAACAAAGATACTGTACAACATCGAATGCACCATATCGCAGGATCAGATAAGATCATTATCTTCAATATATCAACTTTTGTTACATATAGAGCGGCTCTTTTGAACGAGGCGTGGTAACACATAAACATAACAGACCTATGACTAAAAGGCTTAAGTAAACGAATACGCTTAGGTAATTTTAGTTCTGATGCAACTTATGACGCCATATGAAGGTCAGCGATTTGTCAATTGGCGTTATTTTTGCGATTTTAAATTCTTAAAATATTATCATTTTATTCGTAGGTAATACTTTCGGAGAGTGCCATATTATAGATATGGAGGTTGTTGATAATATTGACTTGCAGTTAGGTCCTGAAAGCTTAAGGTTTATTGTTCACTGAAGAGGGAAAAAGGTTCGTGACGACCCGTTCGTCTATTGATGTTTGTGTATTTCACACAAAGACACCTACGACCCAAGCATTCTAATAACCTTTGTATTGTTTTGTTGTTGTTATTTCGAAACGTTCTTTAATCATGATTTGAAAATGAAAACCCTACCTGGGTTTGCATTTTCAAAGAGATTGTAAGTAAGTAAAAATCTTTATTAATCGTCTTCTTTTATAATACATTCTAATGAAAGTATAAATATTCCTAAAAGCTAGTAATTCTCTCCATCATTCAAATATACTTATGTATTTTAAATAAGGTGTAAATCTAATTTACATATCTGTTGTATTCTTACAAAACTTAAGTATTTATGCGGTTCTGTATCGAGAAAACTAGTATCAAGTTTGTGGTCAGAATATTTATGTGTGGTGATCGGAATAGTTTCATTATGTCAACGCGTCCGCGTCGGTTTTACGCAATATTTACACTAATACATTTCAAAATAAACTTATTCCCATTATCGATCCGTGATTGTTATAGAAACGATATACAATTATTTTTTTATATATTAGGTTTTAAAGTTCTTTATAGTTTTAAATGTAATCATTTATTATTATTTGAAACCTAGATGAATGAATTTTGTACAACTGAGAATTAAATCAATTTAAAATTGCTGAGCCCGACATCTATCGGACGTAATTCGAACTAACTGAAACGGTTGTATTCAATGTTCATACGGAACACAAGTATTGTGCTTTCTTCGTTGTTGTACAGATGGCGCTTTTGAACAATAGTATTCAAACAACTATAATAGAGGGCGTTATTTGTCTTTGTTATGCAACTGATTTATAAGTTGTTTTAATCACAAAGAGAAATTCAATTCACGAAAAAACGAATAAGAGCACAATTTCGTAAATCAAAAAACACGTTAAGACGATTAAAAATATTAAAACAGCCGCTTCCATCCGTTTTGTCTGCCTATTTGTTACCATCTTAATACCTATTGAGGTAAACTTATTACCCTGCTCAAGAGCAGGCAGCATATCAAGATATTGGAGATATAATTCCAGAGTATGTGTACAAATAAACAAACAAACTTCTAGTTATGATTAGAATAAATTATATGAAATTAATTTTATATTCTATTCTAAATAGAAATTCTTCATAGAACATATACAATTTAGGGCGCGTTTTGTTAATGTTTCAATGTTAATCTATACAAATCTTCGTTATCAGGATCATTCATAAGGTTCCAGTTATATAGTCCATTTTGATGAAATATTTACTATCTTTAATCATAATCATACTGTGTTGACAAAGAACAGTTTATCATACTCATTAGCTTGCAGAAATTTGAAATCCTCAAATATGTTTACGCACTAACCCGCTGGCCTACTTATAACATTTCCTGAAGTATTTTCGACTTTGGCCATAAACATCGCTGCTTATTTTTCTCCTTGAAAAGGTTTCGGAATAACAAGCTGCGTAAATGGTATTGATTGGCCGATAAAGACGATCGGCAAGGTATCGCACATTTTAAAGCAAGCGCCTGCCGAGCCGCACGCACGGCTAAATCTAATGGAAAATAGCACGCAACGGAGTCTTCCTGCTTCGAACAGATTGGAACCTTCAAGGACAGTTTTGCGTAGATTTCGGTATCATTGTATATCACGCAATATTTCAGCATTTATATTGTTTCAATTTACCGCAACAATAACAACGCTAGATTTACAGACAAAGTTGACAAGGTTTCCTTAGACTTTGACTATGATCCCTCGAGTTTATTAAAAAAACTAAAAAAATAAGTTTTAGTAAAAAATATTGTTGGCCGTAGAATTACCAAAAAACGCATATTTATTGCATTTTAACGCAGAAATTTTGCAAGTAGCATCCTTATATATCACATGAATGAGTACATGCAGGAAAAAAAATCTGAAAACAATTGAAAATTTAAATATTTTAAAATATAGTTTGCCATGGGAAGATTTTTAATTAAAGCTATCAGATCAATTGAGTAACAAATAAAAGGTCCATTGTAAAAATTTATAACGAAGTTGCTCACGGTACACTTGTCAGGTTTTTCTTAAAGATTCAGAGGAACTTGGGTATACTTGGTATAGTTTAAGTTTCTGCACTTTATTATATTAAGCACAGTGATTGATCTATTAAATTATACATTATTTATAAGAGAAAACAATCTATTCCACTTCATTAGTTGCCGGAAAAATATAAAAGAAAACTTGAAATATTTTACAAATTGTTACCTACTAGATAACAATGTTGGTTAGATAAAAATTATATTTCTGCGATAAGTAGAACTCCAACGTGACCGAACTGTTATTTGTGGTACAGATGACTACGAAAGTATAGTAATACAAGAATAATAAAAAAAACAAGTAATTTCTAAAATACAGGAAACGCGAATAAAATTTATACGTAATATATAAGAGTTAGGAGTTTTGTAATATTAAATTTGTTAATTTATATACCAAAACTTGTAATCGACTGTACAACTTCTCATTAATTACAGAAATTTTACGCTCATACCAAAAATCTGTATGCAACAAATATATTTTTTTATTTGTATAGATAGCTTATTAACAAACACGTGTTCGAGTAATGCTAAACAGAAAGATGCATGTTAAACAGATAAATTAACACTTTTGTTTCTGTTACAGGTACTTGCAGAATGTTTATCAGGGCCACTCAGTGACAGTGAGCAAATGACTTATAAATTACGTTTTACATCTTATTGATTTATTATTATTATCATCATGTTGTCGTATATTATGCTTAACGGTTTGGGTCATCTCAAAATATCCTTTGTTTTGGTTTTAGTCTGTAGTAACAGTAAGATATGAATATATATTATACTGTTACTGTATATAAAACATGGCTAGGGCAACTGGTAATTAGCATTTATTTATTTCTTATTCATAGTAGTTAAAAAATGTATCGTGTCTTGTGTATTTCTTTATTTCTTTGGAGGGGAGTTTTTGCTTTATTTTGGTAAGGGCAAGTCTCTGTGTTCGTAGAACGTTTTACCAATTGCTGGAGTCGTAACAGGGATTTTCCTACAAGTGCGCGCGCAACCTTTTCAGGGCGCAGGACGCACCCTGATCTAGCCTTCCGAAATTATAGACACGGACAGTACTATTAAATATGATATTAATTTATATGTGATGTGCAAAATATTTTATAAAGGCGAATTATTATGATATAGTGGTTATTAATTTGAAAGTATAAAGTTGAATTATTTTTAAGTAGGAAGATACTGCTTTAATTTTAAGAAAACGTACACGAATTTTAGTATTTTTTATATCATTGAACTTTAAAGAAACATATTTTGTTTACACTTTAATTTTGTATAAACGTTAAATTTAATAACGTACAAACTGTTTCCTCGATTCATTATGTATTCTTGTTTCATTTTGTACAAGACGTAAACAACCGGTAGTCAGATTTGAGATTAGTATTGAGTTTCCTACTTATAATAACACAGTACTTTGTAGCTTTAATTATACTATATGTTGCGATCGTGACTTTACGATTTGTAACATCATCCTTAAAACAATTGTAATTTCTTCAAGTGGTGTGATATGCTTGGCAAAAATCAATAAATATCAATGAAAAATGGTCCTTTATATGGTAGCATGCAATTCGAAGAATAGTATTAGCATAATATTTCTATAAATGCCGTGTCTACCACATTCGGTAGTCTGTACACACTTCAGTTGCCGATAGAGGCCGTAACATATCACAGCACACCAGGTCTTACCGGCTTCTCTAACGGTGGATGTTCTCTCAATCTATTGGAATATTAAATTAGTCAGTCTTTTTAATAGTGTTAGTCTTTTGCGGCATCTCGGGTAAGTTATGTTCTGTATGTACCTAAAAACGCACCGCCTAAGCTTTTCAATGGAATATTCTAGTCATCACGTTCAATACTACGCAATGTATAAACAATGTAATTAGATATTTAACGATCATGTCCACTAGGAATCTATTTTCATTTCCATTATTCATTGCATATAATGGTTTATATGATAGAGTTGTAGATAATGATTTTAACCTATTATTGTAATACGTAGAAACAAGAGTTTCAATAAGGTAATTTTAAAGAGCACTATAATATTTTTGTATTTTACGATATCATTAATAATGTCGTATTTGAAATTGTATGATATATGTACCACTCCTTTCTTATATACTTATCATAAAGCTAACTGTATGTATAAAGAAAACGTATAGAGTCCTTTCCGATTCTAGACACAAACTAATTACTGAACATGATAGTGTAATTAACAATTGCAAATGAATTACGTGATTCGTATCTTGTAGACTAAAAGAAACAATGGAAAGGAACCGGTCATTACTTGGTGATAAGACGTTTATTGTCACTAGAAAAACCGATACGTCGATTGGACATTCCATTTACATCCTAGTGTATTACACTAAATTCATTTAATTACACGACAGTTATTTATCAACTGTTTCCAACGTAACATTTAATTCTTTACGTCAATTGTAGAAGATAATTCCAAGTCGTTATGTGTTCTAACTGCAAACATAAAGAGATTATTAATAAACTTGTAAACACACTTATTTCGTAACTCGTAGGAGTGGACTAATATGATTACGACAAATATAATTCAAGGAATTTGTGGAAGTAGAATTTGGAAATGAGTCAATGTGACTTCAATTGGACTAATTCATAAACGAGATAGTCATTTACACCCACGATTCCTTGTGTTTTTAACGAAGAATATAATAGTAATATAATAGAGTTGATGATATTAAAATTTAGCTCCTTCAAAACATTTTTGTCATAACAACATTTTAACGACAGACATTTAGACTTTAGACTATCAAATAAATTATTATCTTTATTTCTCATAAATTATAATCAGTTTCAAAATACTTATAGGTATAAAATTAAAAAAAAATTATAAATGTTTCCATAATAGCTAGCATTAAACATTACCCTTTTTTCTGAGTCACGATGTCGTATATATGACTCATGCATAATAAAGGACTTGACAGTTTAAACTATTTACTTTATTATTATTGTATAGCTTATCGTGGTACTAATAAATTTTTATTTAATAGCCTTTTTATATAAAGTATAAAGTATATATGTAAAAAGTAAAATGTTTAAGTAGGGAGGTCCTAGAGTTAAGTAATTGTAAAGTAACTAATAACCATTTTTAAGCAATTCTTCTTTGCCATAAATTAGGTCAGAATGAAATTTCAGAATTCTTGCAAAACTTAAATTATATATTCACACTGTAGGAAACACTGTCGGAAAAAAGGAAAACTTCTATTATGATTGGTTCTCCTATAAATTTCCATAAACATTACCTTGAGGCAGATTTTTTATTTTAATTGTTTCTTTTTAACACATAAATTAATATATGTATTTGTTTAAAATAGTTTTAAGTTTCGGCTACTAGCATGACTAATCTAGAACAAACTCAAGTAGATAATGTTAAGCGGTGTTCCCAATTTCCCAATAAAGTTTTTGTCTTGTTGAGAGGTGAACGTCCTTACTTTGGCTTGAGATTAGTATTGTATTTTAAAATTTCTATGACGCATCACTTTGTCATTATTCATTAATTTAGTTAATATTTTACGTTTATTGCGATCTTTGACCTGAAGACTTTCTTTGTAAAGAAACAATAAGGTTCAGAGAAATGTAATAAAAATATTTTATCGTAAACTACATACATTATATTATTATAAAATACACGAGTTCATGGTACTTAGTGGTACTACAACTTGCTATTATATTAAATGGTGATAACTTTTGTGAATTTTGAAAAAAAGCAACACTGTTTAACTATCCCTGTAACCGAAGGATTTGGTATAAAAATCCTATCCCTTTTATACTTATAAGTATACTAGCTGTGCCCGCGACTTCGTCCGCGTGGAATAGTTATTTTGAGCATCATATTTAATTTTGCAAACCTTTCTGTCATTATCTATACTAATATTATAAAGAGAAAAGATTTTGGTTTTTGTAT
>DWAJ01005205.1:0-11799 GCA_018238005.1 Eurema mandarina | reverse complement strand
CAATTTATTTGGTCGAAAATATTTGTTATTTTTTCATTTTGATATTTTTTCAAAAATATACGACTTAAATGTCAATGTGACAGAACCGACAAAGTTGTGGACGCTAGTTGGCGCTGTGATCGTGCACTGTGACCAAAATTTTTTTTTTTTTATGATATGAAGAAGGGAGATGAGCTGACGCTCTCCCGATGGTAAGAGTAACGCCAGCCCAGTAAAATGATTTCAAAACCTTTTTTCCACCCAAATCGTAGTATCACAACAATTTATTTGGTCGAAAATATTTGTTATTTTTTCATTTTGATATTTTTTCAAAAATATACGACTTAAATGTCAATGTGACAGAACCGACAAAGTTGTGGACGCTAGTTGGCGCTGTGATCGTGCACGGTGCCAATACGAGTATAAGTTATAGAACTATATATAACTAACTAGCTGTGTCCCGCGGTTTTACACGCGTAATTCCCGTTCCCGGGGCAACACCGGGATGTAAGCTATCCTATCTTTTAAGTTGGATCAAAACTGCACATGGTGTGCAAATTTTATTATAATCGGTTAAGTGGTTTAGGAGTCCATTGAGGACAAACATTGTGACACGAGATTTATATATTTATTTATATTAGAGCGTGTATCAAACGTCTATTTTTCGAATAACAAATTTTGCGTCCTTTAAAAATAAATCCAGCCCAGGATATTACCGTACCTATATCATCATACCTCATCTCGATAATTCGATTTTTTGAGCACATTTCTTAGATAAAAAATAAATGTATACCACAGTTAAGGATGATCAGAATCAATTCTTAAACTTTAAAATTATTTACGAACACACCTTTGATGATCTGTGTAATATACAAGTCAAAAGATGTGTTAATAAATATTCTGGTAACAAATAACCTCTATGTTTAAGATTCTAGAAATACCATGAAAAGTACTACCAAGTAGGGGAATAAATACTAGGTCTAAAAAAACCATGTGAAATACTATCAAGTAAGCCACTACAAAGTATGAGAATTAGTACTAGATAATCATGTCTAAGAGTCTAGAAATACCATGTGCTCCAAGTAGGGGTGGACATTTGTCCTGTAGCTACTAGCTAATTCTAGGTATACGAAGTCGTCAGCCCCGCCGGCGCCGAAAGGTTATCGATCATGAGTAATTACGGCTCTACGGTTTATATTGTTTGCGTCAAACATAATTATGTCCCCTTTATGACCGCCAAATTGGCAAATACATAAGTATTATAGTAACCTAGTTCTGATTATATTTCTATGGAATATGACATTGTGTTGTTTAAGTTTATAGATTGTACATAAATATTTTTATGTTGTTATCCCTTAACTTAGGAAAGTTAGAAAGATAAACGTTTGTTACAGAGAACTTGCAATGAAACAGAACACAAGCCAATTAATAATCAAATTAAAATAATAAAAACAGATGAAAATAAAACACAATGTTACTCTGTAAAATCTGTTCTACTTAGAATATGTTAAGTAGCCTAAGTAGTGCCTTTTCCCATAGACAAAGCGAGAAAGGAGACTCGTGGGTACCTACTGTGCTGGTCTATAAAAATGGGAAAAGTAAAAAAGAGAGAATACAAGATGGTGAAAAGGGAAATATGGACGGCTTCGATTTTTCCATATTCATATCTAAAGAGATGATAATGAAACAAAAAAAAATGTTATTAGGTAATATGCATTTACTGGTTCTAGTCAGTCCAATTCCGCTTAACAATACCTAATGACAATATCTAATACAATATTCTAATAATTGACTATCTTCTTTTGCGCCTAATTCTGTATCGAAAAACACTTGACATATCTATACTTACAGAAAACTTGTTCACTTACAACATGAGTTCGGAAATTTTTATATTCGTTCATTATCTATCATTTAGGACCATGTCTCATCTATCTATTTGCTAAATTTCATACAAATTTATTGAGTAGTTTTTGCGTTAAATATAAGCGAACTTTCGCGTTTGTTATTAAAGTAAAGATAACAATTAAAACAAACATTCAAATTAATTTTACAGTTCACAGTAACTAAATAATTCACTAAACGGTGGGTCTGATCGATAAATCGATTCGATATCTTTACAATAGAATTGATGGATGAGGACAATTGACAACCAGCAACCAGCTTCAATATTTAAGGGCCTACATTATGTCCAAGGTTATATAAATGTAGATAGTGAAAGTCAAGTCATACATAGTAGTCGTATATAGAAAAAAGTTATTTGAGCTTAAAAATACTGCTTTTAAGTACATTTCTTCTTGGTGGAACTTCCTTTTATGTTTGAGAAACGGAAGACTTCACTCGTTCAATAACTTTTAATTTTACTTATTTTTTTAAGTTTGTCGATCGAAGGCGAGAATTTTTCGTTCAGAAATATTGATTTGGCATGACTTAATCTAATAAAATTACTGTATGGAAGCCTTGTTTTTGAAAAATATATAAATAAAATTTATCCAACGCGTAATTTTTGCGAAGCAATTCGCTAATTAGATAACATCGGTCCAATAGCTAGCATATGGTAAAAGTCATGAGCTTAAGCGATTTTATAACATTTACATATTTTTTTTTTACTAGATATTTTGTCTTATCTCACTAATACTATAAGGTAAGAAAGTTAGTGAACATGTATGTATGCATGTCAATAGGTATTTCAAGAACAAATTGTAAATAGGCTGATTGGACGACAAGTTCATGAAAATGTATATTGATATTTCTTTAAGAAACTGACTATAAAATGCACTCAAACATTAATAAGCAATACTAAATATACCTTGTACCGACAAATGTATACATCTATTGAGGCACGTCCGCACACTACGGCTGTCGACAGTCGAATGGACCCTTCCCATTGTATTGCAGTACGCTACACTGACGACACCGTGTAAATACATATTTAAGTATATAATAACTTGCATAGTAAATCAAGAATATTCTGAGAAGTGTAATATTGTTTTTCAATAAAAACGATGTCAATTAATCTATTTAGGTAGAGATTAATTTTGTATCGCCCATTGTAATTTTGTATTATTTTATACTCTAGCTTCCTCTTGAATCACTATCTGATAAAAAAAAACCGCATGACACTCGTTAAGACTATTTTTTGTATATCACAAAGATTTTTATCTTAAATTAACTAAACCTTTTGTAGCACTTGCATCGAGGTTAGGCACTTGATATAACTGTTTAAATTGTGTAATAATATTGAAATTATTGTACGTATTTGGCGGTTATTTGGCATAAAAAATATAATTAATAAATTAGTTTAAGAGCAAGTCTGATAAGGAAAATTTTTTTTTTTTAAATATTATTTCTTGTGCCTTGTACCATATAATTGCCGCCCATTTGCGACTTTTCTACGACCGCAATTTACTTGACTGCTCCTCATGTATTCGTCATCCCTAATATATTACACGACATATAAATAGCTACCTTTACATATTAATATAAGTATGTTTTTATTTTATTGGATTATTTAAGTTGGAGAACATTTTTTTTTGTTCTTACATACAACGTTTATTTATGACCAAAAACAGATTAAAATTTAAGTTTTGATTGTATTTAACGTTCGAAATCGACGAGGAAAATTACTTTTTCTTATCTTATTATTTATTATCTTGTAAACTGTAAAGTATTTGTAAATATTTTGTTACTTCTAAATTCATCCGTTTTTTTAATTAAAGATAAATTGTCGTAACCACTGTATGTCATAATAAAAAAATGATTTTCAATGCGGCTGTACTTTTACATGTCTCAAATGATATTCGTCAAGCAAATCTTTATCAGAAAGGCAAGTAAGCGTACAGTCGTTACGTAAAGTGAATTCGCGCGAAATGATCACGCGAGGTCCGTTATATTGAATGGGTTCTTTGAAACGATTGCAGCTAGAGTACAAATATAGAATGACCTTTGGACTGGTTAATCGGCTTGTGGCAAACAATTCATTGCTATTTATCGTTTTTATACACGTCTGATGCAGGGAATGTTCTATTTTTAAGTTATTTCGAAAAAATATTTTGAGTTTTTTTTTATACTAAAGCGAAAGACTTTGGTTTAAATTACTAGATATAGTTTTTGGCACACTTGTAATCTATGTTCAGGTTTTTAACGATAATGTAAACGGGATATACCAAGCTGATTTTCAAAAGTTCAATCAATAGAAATCCACATTATACGTAAGTGTTGAAGGGTATAAATATAATATACTGTATGTAATGTCCACGGACTCTTCCGTTCTCTAACTTCAGTATGATTTTGGTTGATAGATCTATAATAACCCATGATACTTTTGACAAGTCCTATAATATAAAAAGTAGAAATATTTAATTGAATAATTGAAAAGTTATGTATCGTGATATACATATAATGCAGTTAAATCAGCTTTTTTATTTTGATTGAAACAATATTACTAATAACCGTTATTAACTTATTTTTAATACAAACGTCTATCGACGAGTGTACCAAACACAAAAATAAATCAAATTACCGTTGTAGATAATTGAAAACTATCGCTATTTACAGTTTGACTGTTTGTTTGATTTTAACGTACACGTTAATGAAATTTGCCGAATATATGAATAAAAATGAAATATTTTGTATAGAGGTCAGACCGAGCTCCCGTGGCGTGTATAATGCTGCGGAATAATTGAATTTGTCGACGCAATGTCAATATTTATCGTACTGGTTATTGATGAATTGTTACCCATTTTTAAATTAATTTAAAAATAAAATTACATATTTTTACATGTAAATAGGACTATTTTTGCGTTCATTCCTAAGCAAAAATTGTCTCTTCGTATAATTATTTTTCAAATAGTGACAGAGCAGGAAACAATGTAACTTTCATTATAATACATTAAGAAATAATTTAATTGAAAAATAAAAGTACTTACTAGTATAGTACGCGTCATTTATGTTTTCTGAGCAGGTTTCGTTCAGCGCTAAAGATTCGTGAGGCGTACTATACTAGTAGTTACTAACTTATAAACAAAAACTGTGTTACATACAATTATTGTTGATTTAACGTTACGCAGCTGGAGACAGCTTGATATCGGATAAATTACTTAAACATAGTTTTCTTTTGAAAAATTTATACCTAATATACATAGCAATAAGATATATACAACGTAACTTTTTCGATGTGGGGATCGAACCAACGACCCTTCGCGCAGAAAGCAATTGTGCTACCACTGCGCCAAGCGGTCTTCAAAAGAGAAAAAAAAGCGTTAAGAGTACAAGTAAAGGCCGACCTCCAGACTAGCCACTTTTATTTTAGAATGATGTTATTCGTTAAAAAATTTTCTTAAAGCAATAAATAACATTTTCAGTTCTCGTCACAAATTGGATTTGGCTTCATTAAGTCCGTCTGTCTCTGTGAATTTTAAAGTTCGCGACGATTTTAATTTAAAAGGTTATTTAATGTTAAGACATTAGGGACGATGACATTGCGCCCAAACAAATTATTGTATTGAATTACTTAATTAATTTTTGAAGATGGTAAACAATTTTCTCTATTATTAAATTGTTGGTTTGATAACTTGAATCATTTAATGAATCGATTTAGTACATTTTTAAAGGCATTCCTATTTATATCGAGATTTCAATTTCTCTCTTCGCCTATTAATCCTTTTTTAACCCTTTTATAAAAGCCGCAACACATTCGTGTTACACTTAGCTTTGTATATGTCTGTATGTATTTGTATATGTGCTAGCTTTGTATGTATATAAAAATCAATAAATTCGAGAATCTTCTACAATGTGGTCACGGGTAAGGTTTTAAATAAAGATATGTTTGAATGAAGAAGTAACTGTTTCTTATCCCTTAAAATTCAAAATACCCTTTCCGAAGGTACGTACTGCCTTTGACGTCACACCTCACCCAATTAGAGTCGGACGGATAATTTTAATTCCATACAAAGAAAGCTCATTTACTGCGAAACTTTTGTCTGTGAATAAATTAAACGCTCCTACATATTATATTTGCACGTAATCGTATGGAGAAGGTTTTTAATGCGTTTCTGTGGTTAATTATTTAAGGATATTAAATATATAGCTATATGGGTTTTATGATGTGGTGTTATGGTGGTTAAGCTTTAATTTAAAGGAGAAGTTGGTTTTGTAATGAAGAAAGTCTGGTAGGCAAACTATGACGAGATGTGACCGGTATTTACCCACGCCAAATGTTTTTGTATTACCAAAGTACCCAACGTATTTAACAAAGGAGATAACTAAAATAATTAATATGCTTGGCCATAAACACGAACCCAATTAAAAAAAATAACAAAATATTACATTTGAATTTGGAATCTGTCACTTTTATTTGATTGTATGTTGAGTTTTCTGATTTTGGCGCCAATATATTTTACAATTTTTCTCAGTTTCAGTTATTTATCGGTTGTTTTTAGATAACGTTTAAGATCATTCAATAGTTGTAAAGTTTCCAAGTCATATAACTCATATTATATATTTACAATTTTACGGTTACATATTATTATTATATAACTACCTAATTGAATAACAGGTACAGTCGTCAAAAAAAGCATATGGATGTCACCGGAAAATAACGAGAACAGCAAATTTATAAATTCCGTAGGAAATTTAGAAACCTTTGTAGGATTATAAACGAGAGGTAAAGTTTATTATTTTACGGCCACATTTTCGCAAATTTATCAATTTGCGGGTAAATATAAATTTCCTAGGAAATTTACAAATTTTCTGTTTTTGTTATCTTCCTGTGACATAGAAATTTAAAGTTATGATCTGTAACTTAACAATAAAATATGCTACAAACAAGAGAAGTACAGTAGGTACAGCAAATCGACCAATGAAATATTTATCAATAAACATTTGTTTTGTAATGTTGTAGGTAAGTGACTTTTGTTGACTGTACATAATATGAATTAACCTTTGACCGTTGAGTCCAAAACCTTTGTAACGCATACATTTGGAGTTAATGCGGGCGCGGATTATACAACTTTGTGTTATGTTAATTTCTACTTGAGTAACTCTAGATTTTACGTCAATTCTCTGAAAGCATTTTGAGGTAACATTGTTTATGGCGATTTGTTTGTTTACGTTTTGGAGATTTAAGAGATTGTTTCAATGCCGACATGTACCTTCAACTAGAAGCTTATGTTCCTCGATTTCTGGATTTAGATTTAGATTTCAATATCCTTAAGTACATTGACTAACGTGTGATGTAATATAAATTAGCTGACTCGTCGTGACTTCGTTTACGCAGAACCCATGCTAGCTGTAATGTTAACGGCCAAATACTTATACGCAAATTAAATTTAAGCACGCCGTAAGTCTCGTAGCTTTGACAGAATTGTATGGCGAACTGTCAAATCGGACCGGTTTAAGTTGTACTTAATTTTAAGTTGCGTTTCAGTATTCCGGCATAAGACGTGTATAATGAATTATAGGAACACAATTAGCGTCTCAATTTATATTAAAATAATAATGATACGGAAAAAAATCTCAAGGGTGAAACCAACCGAATATTCAAAATCTTTGTACGGAATTTTTAATGAGTCATTTAACTGTAAAGTAAGCTTTACTTTTGTTCCACCTTATTGGCTATTAAAAGTTTTAACGACGTCAACTCAAGGATCTTTGGTTGTAATCAATACTGTACAAAGAATATCGCCTTGGTTTTTAGTGACTTTTAACACGGTTCTTGATAAGGAAAATAGGAAATTTCGAAATATTGTTATGCGTTCGGCGAAAGTTTGTACGGCTTGGACGAGTATTATTTGTTTTTTTTTTCGGAATAACTTTTTACGAATTATATCTATTTTATCGCCATCTTGCTAGCAAGCTAAAATGCGCCAGGTTTGCTTATACAGTTTAGACAGATAGACCAAAACATATATTATGGCAACGAAAGTAAGTTTCTTTTCTATTTATTTAAAATTAATTGATGGTACTTAGGCAGAGAAAAAATGGATATATGGAGGAGGATATAAGGTTACCAGTAGGATACGTACAGCGTGAACAAAGTGGCTTCGGACCAGCTGTTTATTTAAATATTTAAAAGAAAGATGAGAACTTGACTGACTGACTGACTAACATATCAACGCACAGCCTAAATGGCTAAACGTAGGCACTTGAAATTTGGAAGGAACGTAGCTTATGTTCCGTAGAGGTGGACTTAGAAAGGAATTTACTAAATTCCCACGGGAACGGGAATTAGAGGAAAAATCGTTTTGTATAACAAATCTAAACCGTTTAAGAAAGACGCTGGAAATTTGGCATATTTTAGTAAATTTAAAGCTTAGTTGCAACAGGATATTGCAAAATTCCCCCGGGAACGGGAGCTAGCGGGAAAAAAGTGTTGTATGAAAAAAATATCTAAACTAAGGATAGGTAGGATAGGTACAGCTTGAACGAAGACGCGTCGAGTCATCTAGTTAATTTTAATATATATAAATTTCGTGTCACAATGTTTATCCTCAATGGACTCCTGAACCACTTAACCGATTATAATAAAATTCGCACACCATGTGCAGTTCGATCCAAATTAAAAGATAAGATAGCTTACATCCCGGTATTGCCCCGGGAACGGGAACTACGCGGGTGAAACCGCGGGATACTGCTAGTATATTATATGTATCTTGATTGTCAGATGAATTATACATATCTACCTACCTATATAATAATAGAAATAAGCATATTTTATCACAGAGTCGCTGAGAGAAAAATTACAATCGAGATAAAACAATGAAAAATAATAAATTTGAGGCCGCTGTAATGGACGATAATTCGTTACAGGTGAATAATGTGCCGAAATTTATTTTATTAAACGGCTAATGAGCTGGGAATAAGATCGCTTTTTATTAACTTTGAATTATTCAATACCTTTTGTAGATTTGAGTGAAGAATACATTCTATTTAGTGATGAATTTTCTTTGAAATACTTTCATTTCAACCAAACTTTTCTGGCTTTATGATATAATATTATGTTAAGAGAACTGATAAAGAATTATATGATATATTGCTATCATAATGCAAGCCTGTGTTTCAATCCGGTTCTTCTATCATGAAAGTCTGGAACCGTGTAATGCCAAGTCGTTTTAAAATAAGTCTCTACTTAAAGGGTTTTCATTTCGAAATGGTGACCATATTTATTTTAAAAATCTATCTAGAAATCAGAAGTGTGTCCCCACTTCATCGTATTTAAAAAATATTAGTATATACTAGTAATGTATAATACTAGTAGTATACTAAGCTGTGTATAATCAACTATAAAATAACTTTTCTTACCGCTAAGTTCTGGTTGCCTGGACGATATCGCTTCCTAGCAATAAGGCTGCCAATTGGCTCATTTTTTTTCTCTTTGTATATATTATTTCCTTTCTTTGTGTTTGTCAATAAAGTGTTTTTTATTTTTTTATTTAGTAGTATATAAAATAATAGTACTATTGCAATGTGTTTAATAACAATATAATATGTTCTTATTCGCTGAACACAACTGTGTTATTTGACTAACTAGTCACAATATAAAAAAGAACCTTACAAAGGCTCGTACAAAACATCTAATGATATAAAATGTGAGTTTCTCGAACCTCACACGAAATGCCTACAAAACGCAAGAAAGGCAATTCAATATTGAATCTAGTACAATATAAAGGTTTCCAATGAAACGAGATTACACGACCCTTTTCTCGTGCGGTACACCCGAGTGCAGTAAGTAGTGATGCGAAGTTATCGATAACTCGATAATCGAGTCGTTATTATGTGATACTAACAAATCTATTATACTTAGGACTTAGTAAAAGTGCTTATAGTTTGGTGATCGTTAATACAAGGGATACGTTAAGAAATCCATAAATGAGAATAATTTTCTTTGATTTTGCTACATTTTTCAATGATGCTTGATATTTCAAGTAGTAATATAATATAGGAGTGCCTATGCCACAACGTGATGCCACATAGACTAAAGCTTACCAAGCCAACACAAAAATAATTTTTCAATTTGGCCCATTCATTGAGATCCATTTCATGAGATAAACGCGTTCGCACAAACAAACTCTTCAGCCTTATATATATGTTCACTATTCAAAATTTTCGTCGAATTTGTGGTCTATAACGACGTTATTGCTAATTTTTATATTTATAGGTGAACGGAGAAATTTTATAGATTTTGATTACCTTGAACTATGTTTATTTTTTACAACTTCTGAAGATTACAGGACTACATATACTATAGATACAGTTTAAAGTTCAACCCTACATTTTCACGTTTTCAAACCTTATATGATATTATAATATGTCTTAAGAGTCCCATTCCTTTCCATAAATTAATAATATGTTTAAATATGAAATCGTAAAATGTGTTAAATACAATAAGTAGAAGCTGCTGTGAAACATTTGTATTTCTAAATACTCCGGCAAAGTTATAAGTCTCATTATTTATTCACAACCTCTAATTGCACTAGCAGTTGAAAACTTTTTAATGGTAGAAATAATGTTTACTATTATTTTAAGCAGCTAAAATATTCTCAGTAAACGATTAAAAAAAAGTTTTCTGTCTCTTTGTATATCGTTAAATTAATTTTTTTTAATTATCTAGTTTCTGTAATATAGATTATATTAACGTTCAAGAAGAAAATATATTATCATAGAGACAGCTGTGTCAGTCACAATACGCTGAAGATGATCCTGATTTGAATTAATTATTTCTTAAAGACAAATTCTAGTTTTAATCAAAATTACCATGACATGTTATTCGAGTTTGGTTCAATCGCTTTATTGTGTACTGTATATTTGGATCACGGCTAAAATTGAGCTTACGATAATTGCAGCCAGATTATGATTATTCAGTTGATGTCAATATAATTTGATTATTATAATCAAAAGTTATTCTGATATGAGTATAGACAAGAACAGTAAGGTATCATGATGATTTAGACTTTTACTTTTCATGTCTAAACGTCTGGAGCTATTATAATAAATTTTCATATTGAGTTAGCTGACACCCTGGATTAATTTACTACGTTTTACTGTAAAAAAATATTTTCCCTAATAAACTACAGGTAAACCCGCGGGGCACATTTAGTTAACCATAAATTAATAGTGTTTATCGATATATGAACGCCCATCACTAGCTGAGTACGCTCAAGTACACAAGTCTATGTTTCATTAGACTGAAACTGCACAGAATGTCTCAAACGAATCGTTTGTACAATGTTCATTTCGTGTATATTAATATAATATAATTTACAAATAGTCCTTACACTACAAAAAACAAGTTATACATAAGTATCACGTTAGAAGAATAAAATAATTATATAAATACTCCAATTCAATCAAAAGAAATATTCTAAAAATAACACTTGAATAAGTGTTTTTTTTGTAAGATTCAATGTGTAATATACTTTCGTTGTCAACTGTACTTTACGGATGACAATTTTTACAAATGAATAGATACTAATAAATTACAAAAATATAAAATAACAACTAATTAAAATTTTTATTAAAAATAACAGTCACAAAAATAACAACTTTATAATTGACACTCAGCAGAAATGTGGCTTTTTATTGGTGAAAGGATTTTTAAAATCAGTTTAGTAGATCCCGAGATTACCCCTTACAATTTAACAAACACACAAACTTTATTTCTTTATAATAGTAGTATAGATGTGCGGATTGTATAATCCGCTGTATTACATTACGGCTAGCCGTTTTACAAAACAGGGCCGTTTTGCAAAGCGGCGGTTCAACGTTTAGCCGTATTGTCTTGCGTAGTTTTTGTATCATTATAAAAAGAACTTGATTACTCAGCTT
>DWAJ01005204.1:0-11800 GCA_018238005.1 Eurema mandarina | reverse complement strand
GTAACCTTCGTAGTTTGAACCTAGGTTCTTAAGCGTAATTAATTATTATTGTTTTAGTATGAGAAAAGTTTTTATTAAGTTGTGTCTATACTATTTTTAGTATAGTAACCGTCAATTACCTTAAGCGGTGAACGAAACTTGCGCAGAAGTCAAAAATAAGGTATCGAGGTAGCGGTGCGGCGCGCGGGGCGCGTGATCGTCGGGTGCGCGAGCGTTGATTGGTTGTCCAAGTCGTGTTGTCTTTCTCGCACCCACGAGCGCGATTCTACCGATGCGTAGCTATTCTCATCAATCGCTAAACATTCGTGACGGTTACTATACC
Source organism: Eurema mandarina (assembly GCA_018238005.1). Classification (NCBI taxonomy): domain Eukaryota; kingdom Metazoa; phylum Arthropoda; class Insecta; order Lepidoptera; family Pieridae; genus Eurema; species Eurema mandarina. Next base: position 11,478 of record DWAJ01005204.1, on the reverse strand, counting down.
TGTTAGTTTTAGGGTTGTGATAGAAATTAATTGAATATTTTTTTCTTATGTTGCATATCACCAATTATGTAAACGTAATGTTTAATACTATTCTGTATGCTATGATTATGTTAAAACTCCAGAACTGTCAAGATCTGCAAGTCTTCATGGGTGGTAACACTCTCCATCAGTTGGCTTTCCTGCTGAAAAATGCTTAAGAAGCTTAGAACTTGTGATAAAATACTATTAAATATAGAAAAGTTTGTAGGTATTTGTAGTCCGTTTTTTAGTTACCATAACACTAACTAGATGGCGCTATTTAAAAGCGTCATTAACTTATTCATTTATCCATACTAGTGTTATAAATAGGAAAGTGTATCCGTCAGTGTTGGTCTTTCTTTCACGGCAAAACCGCTGGACCGATTAAGTTGAAAATTGGAATATAGATAGATGATTTTTTTTATACTAATAATTGGTGAGACGAGCTGGACGCACTCCTGATGGTAAGAGAAACGCATAACGCAGCCCATAATCAAAGCAGTACTACCTGGAACTTTGCTCTAAACCCTGGGGTGCACTACACTATAGAGGATATCCTGGATTAAAACGTATCGCCCCGGGAAAAGGGAGCTAGGTCAAAAGATTCTAAATAAATTTACTTTAATAGTTTTAGTAATTACGTTGTCTCTTTAAAACATTTTCTTGTTAAACATTATGAAAAAAAAACAGAATTAACAACTCTAGAACGATAAAGTGACGTAAATAAAACACGATCATTTAGAGGGAATTCCATTTTATTTTCTGTGAGCGTTTTACCTTACAATAACATATTACTCCGCATTAAGAATTACGTGATTATTGTGTTACGAAATTTTCAACTCTAACTCTATGATACAGAATTCATTTTCGCGTATCAAGATATTTAAAATTTCAATTATCTCCATGTGACTCTTATTACATGGTAATAGGGAACAATTTCGTTTATCTAACAGTTGGTAAGGTGTAATAATTTTACAATTAAACATACGTCTGAAGTCTGAATCTCGGAGGATAAAATCTTGTTTATAAGTGAAAAGCGACACTTAAGTTATGTTTCAAGTTAACACGTTTTAAGTAATATTTTTTTCTTTATTTATTAAGAAAGTACAATAGAAAAATAATATTTAAAAACTTGAAAATTACCAATAAAAAATATATCCTGCTTAGTTTGCTTCGTTACCATCATACAAAAAAAAATATTTATTTTAATGTTATATATCTACTGTCATGTTTTTGTCTAAAATAGCTACCTTACCTTATACATTATACCTTTAACCCAACACTATCCTTTTTCTCTGCTTAAGAACTCCTTCAAGAAATAAAAAAAAAATCGAAATTGATTCAGCTGGTATCGAGTTATGCACCTTGGAACCAATTTAGCTATTAATATTTATATTAAAGACTAGTCTGACACGGTTTTACTCGCGTAATTCCCGTTCCCGGGGCAATACCGGGATGTAAGCTATCAAGTTGGATCGAACTGCACATGGTGTGCGAATTTTATTTTAATCGGTTAAGTGGTTTAGGACTCCATTGAGGACAAACATGACACGAGATTTATATATATTAAGATATACCAACAGGCCCGACGCGGAGCGAAAAAAAAATTAAGGGTGAACCAGCCTTAACATTTACTCAAAAGATATGTACATACAATTTCACAAAAATCGGTCCAGCCATTTCAGAGAAGTATCACTAATACCGTGACAGAAGAATGTTATATAAAAGATTGAATTAAATTGTTTAAATAGTTAAAATTGCTTTTAAATTTAGATGTATGTTTCTTTAAACAATTTGTAAACAATATTGTTTCTCGTATCTGAGTCAATATATACGGAATAGAATTGGTCTAAAATCGGGCCCAGCTGTTGTCAGAACCTATAAAGGCTGTGTCGATTGAAAACACTTAGATTTAACTGATATAGAGCCTCTGTGAATGGCCAAGGCTTTAAAGGATTCCGAATATATATACGTTTTACTTTGAACATTTTTATCAATCAATTTGGAGATGTTTTTAATATGGACCAGTAAAAATTCTTAGTTTTTTTAATAGTCAGTCTTCTTCCGTTTATTTCGTTTATATGGCAACACCGGGATAAAAATTATCATATTGTGTGTAAATTTAGAGTCTATCTGTATGCTAAATTCCAGCCTAATCGATTCAGTAGTTTTTTCGTAAAAGATTAAAAATTCTTTTACCAATAGGAAGCCACATTATTGCTGAGTGTCATAGGCTATATAAAAAAAACCGAAAAGGATAATTAAAATTATGTCCAACGACGAGGGCACGGGTCAGCCTGTCGTTTATATAAAATAAAAATAACATTATGTTGCCCAATAATTTGGCCACATTATATTAAATAGTCAAAAGTAGCCCTCATGAAGGTATCTATCATATTATATAAAAAAATCCCCTTTTTTTAAACGTTAGCGTGTTCAAAAAGCACTCCTTATTAGCGGTAGGTAATATAAATAAGAATTTCAATACAATTGCGGTAAGTAATTGAGGGTAATACTCATACAAATGGTTTACAAGAAGCGCGCGGGCCGCTAACGGCGTGACGTCACAACACGCGGCCGCCATCTTGGAATACACAGCCAACACTAACTGTCAACATGCACGTTATTTCAAATACATAATGCGGGTCCTGTTGCCATTTTATTGTTATAAAGCTGACGTAGTTTGAAAGTCGAGCATTGACATTTATCTATATTGAGTTGGAGGAGTTGGGGTTGGTTTTTACGACACCAGAAGTACGGTGTTCAGTGCGGGGTCACCAATGTGGGAAGGAAGGAGTCCAACCACTCGAGAAACCAGTCGAACCACTGACTGGGCGTTAGGCCCCCATGGTTCGATCGAGAAGTTGTATATATGCTAAGTCTCGGAAAAATATCGTAAGCGCGATTCAGACTCGGCGCATGAATAGCGGTCGCTACATCTATACCTAATATGAAAATCAGCAAACAATATGTGAGTTCTAAAAGAGCCTTTTTAAAATGAATTGATTTAATAATCAATGAATTATCGTCTGTTTGACTTTCAAGTTCACAAGTTCGGTTCTCGAGCTACAACTTAAAGACAAACAGATAAACAGCGGAGCTTTCTGTGCCTTCCAATATCATTAAGTATTCTTAATAATCCGACTTTTTTATAATATATCATTTATTTTAACATTACTAAAAGCCAAATTTTATGAAACTCGGTTCTGAAATTTCAGATTAAGGCGTGGCTGATAGACAATTTTTATTTCTTTATAAATGAATTACTAAAGTTTTTAAATTTATTCTTATACCTAATTAAGTTACAAACAGTCAAATTACTTAAGTAACACAAATCAACTGTCATTTAAAATAAGACGTCAGGCTTGATATACTTAATCGCTTTAAGCACAGGCCTTATATTAAACGCTTCTTCATAATTTCAACGTCAAATTAAGTAAATGCTTAAGTTTAACTTGTTTTTGTATTTAAGTGAAATCTCTGTAATAAAGTATAAAGCCCTCAAGTTACTGGGATTAAAATGTTTATTTGTGAGGGTATAATTTTTTTTTACTTAACTATAGTAAGAAGAATAAGCAATTATATCGTACGATCTTATTAATCTTACAATTTTAACTTTTAAAAGGTTAATCTTTGCAAAGTGAATTTTAAATGTAAAAATAAAAATTATATTTAAGCATATATTGTATACTAGCTGTTGCCCGCGACTCCGCGTGGAGTTTCATACAAACTTTGACCCCCCCCCTTTGCTCCACCTTATAACTTTTTTCCAGTCAAAAAGTAGCCTATGTTTTATTCCAGGCTCTAGACCATCAACGTATCAAATTTCATTACAATCGCTTCAGTAGTTTTGGCGTGAAAGCTAGACAGACAGACAGAGTTACTTTCACATTTATAATAATAATTTATAATTTTGTACTTTACGTATGGTTGTCCGGAAGAAATAGCTAACAGCCATAAGCTCGCTATTTACATGTGAAGTCTGTATTCCTCTGTGTTTTTATTTTTGTATATGTTTGTGTTATGTTCCATATGTTTTTAATAAATAGAGTGATCCAAAAGGTTTTATATGTATATATACTTGCATATACTTGCGAGCGAACCCGGGGCGGGTCGGTAGTACACTATTAAATATCTTAACATATCTTCAAAGAGTATTACTTATATAAATAAACACATTAGGAAGCCCACTCCACACGTTGGGCCCAGAGCTAAAACAGAAATTGTAAGAGCTTGTCAGAAGCAGGCCACTCGTAAGGCTTTCGAGGAAACGGACCGATATCGCGATTAATCGTTTGGAAAATATTTGCGTCTGTATGAGTTTATTTATTTGTGTTTTGCTAGCTGTTACGCCCACGAGGCTATTTTTAGGGTTCCGTAAGTTTATGGGAAAATTTCTCCCTTATTTATTTGTAGGTGTATAAAATATCTATTCAATTTGTATTATATTTAATAGATATGTTATACACCTCCAAATCAACCGACAAAAGCTATGTATGTGTGCTGCCGCTGCACAGCAGCGGCAGCACACATACATAGCTTTCTTTCATTTTAAACTACTAGTGAATACGATAGAAAAGAGATAAATGATAAAATCCACAAGATAAAAAGAAATAGTTTTGTCAGTTGCGCGTAAATGTAAATAAATATAAGACAGGCCAGGCCAATCACCTAGGATCATTTTGCGTCTTCAAAACTTTGGGCTTATAACATATCTTTTTAATTAACATCAATGTCCTTACTAGATTAGTCTGTCCCTCTGTCTGAAATAGTCTTTTTTGTAACTCGTCAAAGTATTGAGTAGAAATCAAAACCATACATATTACATATACTCAATTCTACAAAATATAGAACCTCTAACTTTACGATTACTAAGCAAAGAATGCATTTTTCCATGCTGCTAAGCGAATCGTAACCTAAAGGGCATTTCCCATTCTACAAATTTTTTTTCTACAGTTTTTTTATATGAATTTCCACAGAATCTTACAAGGAAAACTCTGATTCGTACTTTCCGGCTTCAAACTTAGCTGCTTAGAATTATATATTAAACTTTTTTGAAATAGTTCTATAACATCTATACTAATATATAAAGAAGTAAAGTTTGTGTGTTTGCTAAATTGTAAGGGGTAATCTCGGGATCTACTGAACTGATTACAAAAATTCTTTCACCAATAGAAAGCCACATTATTGCTGAGTGTCATAGGCTATATAAAAAAGGGTTGTTAGTATTATTCCCAACAAAGTGGGAACGGGTTCGCTAGTCAATAATAAACCACAATTATTTCCTCTTACAATCACTTGAAATAGTTAACCAAAGCTCAACTAAACAATTGATCAAGTGCTCTTGATACACTTGTATGTGACAATTAAATTTAACTAGAAATTGAATTATTTAACTGGTTCCGTACATGTAAAGGAATATACGGACCCCTAATATGATCACTTTGTAATCCGTCTAAATGTTTAAAGAGGCTTTATAAGATGCTTTATCGGTCAGAATTTATTATGAAGTTATTTCATTGATTAAAAAAATTTAAATGAAACCTCTGAGGATATTTTTATTTTTTAATATAATGGTGGGTCACTGAGCAGGATGTTAGTCTGATGGTATGTGACTACCATCACCGATGAGCAGTCGCAAAGTAAATTGTCACACGAATGCATTGCAGGCATTTAAAATACGTAAAAATTAGGTCTAGAAGACCTGACTTCCACAGGTTTCCCTGTGTAGTGAAATTAAATATATAAATAACTGTTTTAGAACACTTATACACAGCGTCATCTAGTCCCACGCTAAGCAGAGCTTATGTTATGGCAACTAGATAACGGATACATTACATATGATTTTTTGTAAAAACATACATATAATACATAGTAACACCCAGACCCCAGAAACATAAAAAGTAAATTACAATTTTTTCGGTGTGGGGTTCGAACCCATGGCCCTTCACACAGAAAGTTGAGCTACCAAAGCGCCGAGTGGTTTTCTTAAAATAAGGAATAAATAAAAATAAGTAAGGGAATCGAACCCACACACAGCACTAATAAGTCGAAATAGTCAACCAAAGCACGACTACCCTCTAAACAATTGATCAAGGGCTCTTCAACCACTTGCATGTGTCAATTAAATTTAACTAGACGTTCGAGGGGTCAGTCAAACTGTTAGAGACGAGACGGACATCGATTGATTTTGGAACGAGGAGTTTACGTCATCCCTCTACCGAATATAATATTTTTATATGTAGTGGTGACCACCTTTGCCCATAGATGGACCAAAACAAATCGAGTCACGAGTGTGTTGCCGACTTTTTGAAGGAAAAGGAATGAAACTTGAAATAAAGGAAGGGATGTCACTAATTTGCCATTATTTAATGACAGTTTTGGATGGTGTGATAATCTTAAAAAAACAATATTTTAAGAAGATATTACAATCAGTATTTAATTTGGCAGTATATTTTGGCAGAAAATTGTCATAGTAACTGTTACTTTAATAGCGTATAACTCATATAATGTATCTTTGATAATAAGCAATTTAAATTTTAAATATAATATTAATGTAGTGGAGGTTTTTGGTAACCAAAGATTTTGTTAATGTGATACATTAAACTCATAGCGATAAATTATTACAATTATTATTTAATAAAGAAAATAATTCTCAATTAAACAGCAAATTTAATTAAAAAGCCTAAATATGTTAATTTTGCGTGAACCCACTTTTAACCCATCCAAGAGGCGGCCGCTCGCGGCGTCGCTTAACCTCACTTATCTCTATAATTTAATCGCGATTATCACAACACACGCGCCGCACTTAATACCTTAAACGTTCCCATCTTTACATAATTGCCTTAATAGAGCCTTGAGCCTCTTCATTATGTACTATTTGTTAGGCAAAACATACACTAAGAGATTTAACGCACTATACAAGTTTAATAATAATAATAATACTTAATAATTTTTGTTTATGATTCTTTATAATTAAGACGAAATTAATGCTTAAAATTTTATTAGAACCATAGAATTATAAAGCATAGACTGATAGTCCCTTAATAATTAATTAATCAGTCTGCCGCAGTTCGGCGCCGATCTATATAAGTAGACAAAATTGTCTACTTTGATTGGCTTTACTTTGCGTAATCATATTGCGGTCCTAGGCGTTATTATTCTATGATTAGAACTATAAATAAAGCATAGTCATAAATTCAGTGTCTAGCAGACGCGTTGAGAAGCGTTTACAAGCTAGTGTATGCCGAGCCTAACAACCTTGAATCTCAAATTTAATAAGCCCATACTAGGCTTACACTTGGTATAAGTTTTGAGATATGCGGGACGGGGTTGATCACTAACTTTCTATGTAAAGGGAATTGATTTTTAGTAAGTTAACTAGCTCTGCCCTGCAGAACCACCTAAGTTAATTTTTTAAGATTAAGACTTTTACCTTTGCATATTTATAAAGACGGCTTTTAAAGCTTTTTAAAATAACAAAAAAGCTGTTTTAGGATTCATGACAAAAAATAAATATGCTCTGGTGAATTTCAAATAATATCTATACTTCTATACATAATTAATATATAAAGCTGAAGAGTTTGTTTGTTTGAACGCGCTAATGTCAGGAACTACTGGTTCGAATTAAAAAATTCTTTTTTTATTGAATAGACTATTTATCGAGGAAGGTTTAAGGCTACATAACATCACGCTGCGATTAATAGGAGCGAATAAATAATGGAAAAACTAATCAACGGCGAGCAACAGCTAGTTTTTGATAAAATAGCAGCTATGTAGCCAATGTCATGTTAGTAGATAGAAATAATATTCAGTTTTCCCAGTTGTCCAGAAATTGTATCCTTTAAGCACAGATATCTATAACAAAATGAAATATCAAAATGTATCGATTAGAACTAACAGCTCACTAATGACATTTCGTAACATTAGTATTGCCATATAATAAACTTAGGTACATAACAAATATACACAGATAATTAATTAATAATAACAGATTTAAATACTACTATCAATTACCGTTGCTATTAAAATAAATTGACAATATTTAATTAGGTTAATATTTTGGAAAATTAAACTACACAGTATTAACAGCGCTTTGCAATATATGGAAAAACAAACAAAAGCAAAAACCGTTTTCATTTCCAAAAAAGTTTGAAACACGACTTTGAACATCTCACAAAACAATTTAAAATTCAGACTCACATAATTTATTTTTCTTTCAAAACTTTTCGTTAATAACAATTTTTATCTTTTCATGTGGGTACGTATTTTATTTTGAAAAACTAAAAACATTTTAATTAATTATTTACTAAAGAATATCTAAATATAAAAAATGGGTTCTGGTCAGTTATTTCAGTTATAATTATTCTTTTGACATATTTAAAATGCGAAATAGGTCGTGTATAGAATGCCTCTTATTTGAATAGTGAGCGTGACATTATGAGGCAAAATGTATTCATACAAATGAAAATTAGGATTTTAAAGTTACTATAAAGCCACGTGTATGCAGACGAGAAACATCGCTCATCATAACATTACATAACACAACACAACGTAGGCTTATAGCAGACTTCAATAATTTTTAATTTAATATTAATTAAAATAATAATATCGTACTCGTATCTGACATCGTCACATAATATATCGCTTTAGGAGATTATTTAATTGTTCTTTTCAAAAGTAAATGTAAATAAGCACAACCTTAACATAAATAAGTAATGACTTAAGCTAAGTTCGTTTGAATAACTAAATTATATAATATATAGTGAGGGTACATAATTATGTTTGTTACGATGTTCTATAAACAAATCGACATGAACAAATGTCTTCAAGCCGATAATAATCTTAATTACTAACCAATATTGGAATATTCCAAAAATAGCCCTTTACAGATATTTAATATTCTTTCTTTATTATTACATTTATTCATTCTAATCATGTGTATTTCTCATTTAGGATCTTATCTATATGTATGTTAAATTTTCTGCAAAATCCGTTCAGTAGTTTTCATGTGATAGGGCAACAAACACCCATACATATCCACATATATATCCGTACATAATATAATAAATACAATTTTGAAAACTAAACCGTACGAAAAATACTCACCCAAAGATACATAAATCATGGACTATTAGACCTGAATTTTCATAGATATGAGAAATAAATGAAAAATACAAACGTCACTGTCAAACAATTTAGTGTTGTTCACTTTAAATACGCTTACCCGATTGCGGCGAAAGTATGTATTATACTATAGGATCTAAGATACTGCAGGGATTCTTTAAACCGTTGCTTGTTCTTGTAAGAGATTCAGCACTTCGTCCAGGTGGCCAATGACGTCTCTAATGAGATGAAATGAAAATTAAATTAAATTTTATTCTGAATAGATTTGAAACAAGTCTACATGGTGCCTACCACCGGTTCGGGAACTAAGCCGGCGAGAAGAACCGGCGTAAGAAACTCGCACGGGTCCCACACTTTTTACCAAAAAAGGGGAAAAAATATCATCTTTTATTGATGGTATTACTTGACATTGGTTGGTATTCTGTGAAAGGGTGGTACCACCTTGACTTGATTCAGCAAAGACCACATTGCTCTACGACGAACAATCAATGAGACGTGTCAACCAAGACAAACTCAAAGTCAAAATCAAAAGTATCTTTATTCAACTAGGCTACATATAGTAGCACTTGAATCGTCATGGTATTACAAAACATTTACCACCGGTTCGGAAGGCAGTTTCTACAGAGAACAACCGGCAAGAGACTCTGATAGGTGCTCATTTTTATATCATCATCTCAGCCTATTCGTATCCACTGCTGGACGTATATCTTTTTTATATAGGAACAAACAATTGTAAATATAAACAAAAGCTCAACTATTATAATAATTATACATGAAAAAGGTCACCGTCCTACGAGCGTTAAGAAATATCATTCCAAGGGTTTTTATCTTCAATATATTCAGTATAGTATCCTTCATTTAATCTATCTGTATGACGAACTTCATCCAAATCCATGCGGTAGGTTTATTAGGGCCTAATTATAAAGCATCTATCTACTTGAAATTTCAGTTTGAAACGGCAAAATAGATTTTAATAAAAATGGCTGAAATTATATTATTTAGGTTCTAGTATTTTCTCAAATCCTATTTGGGCTAGTCTAGATCGAATAAAACATTACATACAGCTCTCTATCAGGGTCGGAGTTGATAACGTTAGGGGCCCCAATTTATTTTAAGTAATTCCAATATAAAATTGGCTCTTAAATTCTATATTAAATTTAAGGCTAAGTGTTTCATAATAAAACGAATAATTGATTAAATTTTGAAATTTAAACGTTACATCAAGTATGTTAATATTAATTTGTTAATGATTAATACGTAAATTAAATATTTCTGAGTATTTATAGATTTGTACTTTGGTACTATAATCGAAAACTATTAGTTCCTATACTGGCGTGTTAATATAAATATTATCTAAAATGCTAACCAATATAATAAAAGCAAAAATTTCGAGACGATTTATAAATACATGGATTAATGGTCGTGTGGATTACAAACCTTTCACGAAAAAATCTACTGAATAAATAAGGCTGAAGATTGACATGCTTATTTTTGTGAAAACTAAAAATGTAAAGTGATCATCGTCACCCATGAGTAGGTACTCGCGTTGTCACGAGTGTATTGCCAGCGTTTTAGATTCAGACATATGAAACTTTTGATCTTAGTATAGCAATTATTTTCAGGGTCTCTATTTTAGAGTCCGGATCTGGAAATGTTTCACAGAAATCATTCAAGTTAAAGATCCCTCAGTCAGCAGAAGTTTCGGCCTATCGTTTATAAATGATACATTTTGTATAATGCTCTCGCTGGAACTTATTGCTCTGCAGTATTACCTACATTTCGAGCTATTTATTTTTATGTTTGACTGTTTAAGCTAACTTTTTACCAGTTTTTTAAAATATCAAGGTTTTAAGGCCAAAATTAAAGGTCATACAGGGACACTTATTCATATTGTTTAATGTGTTGTCAATTTTAAAAATACATGTATTGAAATAATTTTATTTTTATTATATTAAACGGTATTAACGAACAGACGGACACAATTATAATATATATTATAATATTTTTTATAAGCTGTTAGCATACCATAGCATTTGTGAATCTTAACAGTAGTGAAAATTAATTAGAACAACGTAACGGAAAAAAAACCGTCTTATCGTTGGAATCTATTACTTTCTAGCAACCTGCTTAGGAAAATATTAAAATAAAGGTATGTAGCATTTGTTTAAACATTATAATGGTTTACATTCGAAACTAAATAATTTCTAAAAATAAAAAACCGGCCAAGTGCGAGTCGGGCTCGCGCACAAAGGGTTCCGTAGCAGCAAATATAATAATTACAGTTAAATCAACCTATCTCAAAAACTATAAGAGATACTTTGATCAAACCAAAAA
>DWAJ01005203.1:0-11802 GCA_018238005.1 Eurema mandarina | reverse complement strand
GACAGCTTACAAGTGACGTCATAGTGCTGAATCTTATTATTTTATGCTCTTATATCGTTCTAGATAGGTCACCTGTTGGTTTTAATGACCCATCATTTTTTCAACATGGGCCTGTAGTCTATTAGTATCGTTTTGGATCTCAATTTTCATACGTCAAATCGAATAAATGAAGTGAAAGCATTTAATTATATTAGCGTTCGAAGACTCCACGACTATGGCATTGACTTTATCGATAGAAATTGTTGCATACACGAACAAAGACCGCAGACTTTCATTGTTTAGAAGCGCAGTGTGAAATATGCAACAAGTCGACAATTCATGCCACTTTCTTGCTTCAGTGGTTAACGCGTAAATTTAAATTTCTCACTACGACAATTAAGAAATATTGGCCAATGTTACATAATTCATTGTATTATTGTTTATGACAACTTTTCATTGATACTTTTTGTAAGGCTGCGTATGAATTATTCTAAAAGGAAGTGATTTAGAAACTCACTAAGCAAAAATAGCGAAGTTAAATTATTTTCATGAAGAAATACTATTTTTTTTAACCTTAATATAAAATTGAGTATAAATCACGTGCAAATATGAAATGTCGAAGAGTTATCTTGTCTTGAATTAAGTCATGCATGGGAGTACGTGTTGATTACTTCACATGTGAAATTATTCAATACATGCATAATTGAATGTTGAACAAATACGGCGGGGCCGACGTAGCCATTCAGCAATTGATTCAAACGATAACAATAGGATATCTTAAAAGAATAGTGTTTGTATAGTTTTATAAGTGCTTAATCATTTATATGCGTTCGTTCTGTTTTTATCTATTAAAAACGTGTTATGTTTATAAAAGGAATGTATCATTCAACCAGTGACCAACATAAATAACTCCTTAATAACTTTATCGCGTCGTAGATTATCTATGCTATTAAAAAAACCCTCGGCAATAGGTACTTCACATAAATAGTCATAGAACATAGATATGTTGTTCTTGATATATGCTATGTAACTATAAAAACAATTAGTAATTATCCCAAACCACATTCTTAAACTAGACTAGACTGGGTCTAAGCGAAAAACAGGCTTCAATTCCCGTTGCGCTAACTAAACAATGGCGATACAGCTCAATTAAAAACCGGATCAGCTAAATTAAGAAACATTGACAGTCGCTATCACAAACGACCTCACGATATAAATGATAGATGCCATTACTATAGATCGCTGACAAGTACTTTTACATCACAGAAACCGGAACATTGTAGCAAGACAGGTTTACGGTGCTTTTGAAAGGTGTTACGTTATGACCCAAAATAATTAAAGGGTACTGTAGGTGCATAGTAATAGTTATATTATGCATCAATCTTTCAGTTATATAATTGTTATAAAAAACCTTATGAAATGATCTGCAAAATATAGTATCACGAACAAAGTTATTGAAAAAACAGATCTTATTTTAACCTGATCAAGTGGATAAAAACGTGAAGAGTTCTTACAAAGAAGACATCAATAATAAAGTTTGTCGCCACGTTTACGATGTAAAACACTTGTAGCAATTGTTTCATTTTGAAATTATCCAAGCACCATTAAGTCAAACATATGTTAACATAAAAGCAACATATATTTTACGTAGGTAAATATAAAATCTCCGTAAAAACAGTTTTGAATCTTAGTTTTTAGTACAAAACCTAATTAATGCTCTAAATTTATATCAGAAGGCGTACACCGTGACCGAGAAATATTATTCAGAAAATGATTAAGGTACGTACTTTACTTCGAGATCATCGACCTATTGCTTAGGCACTTAATAGGTTTGTTTTACGGTTAAAAATAGGCAAGTCTTGTAGCATCTATTATTTCTTACTAATAAACGATAAGCCAATATGGCTATCAAGTTATGGTACGTAAAGTAAAGTTCAAAATATATATTCGTTTTCATTTATTAGTTTCATGTATGTTATCGTTTAATTATATGCAACTGTTCTTGATTTATATCGTACGGTGAAGGTAACAGCTATTCGAATATCCTTTTTGTCTTTATTGCTTCCGAGACCTTAGCTTTTTAGTTTTTATAGTTTAAACCGAGGAAATATATTTAATTCTTTCACTTTAATATTTGCGACGTTTCTAGAACATATCTAAATAAGGAAGTATGTTAAAATGTTTATGGGAAATTTAGATTACCGGATATTTGAAGACTGAGATGACTAGACTTTATAAGAAAATAACGAAAAGGAAATAGAAACACATTCGCTTAGATGATTCAATGCGGTCACCATAAAAGCTTATGATTTTAAACAAATAATGTTATAGTTATAGCAGGAAAAATGCATATAAACAATCAGATATTACGGCATACAGTGCTAATTTTGCATAACTACAGTGAACGCTATCTACGTCTGCCGTATCTGATGTCTGACATTACATAGAAACACAATGTTTCGTTATAAGTTACCATTATTGTTATAAGTACCTACATATGATAAAATACTTTACATATCTGTTTTCTTATATTGTTAGTTATTATTTATTTCATAAAATTATACTATTGATATAAAAATACCGTTTTACCTATATGAGACGTGTTTTAAAGATTCGAGAATAGCACGATTTCCTTTCTTAATGCTAATAAGTATTGTGTCGACTTCTTTAAAATAAGTTATTTACTTAATGAGCTAAATGACAGAATATTGTATTGTCACCACATATTATCATAAATGACGATTAAGAATCAATAAAGACTGAAACTTAGCTTCTTATCATTTACTATTTCGTATACACATAGCAAAAAAAAATTGTTTTGTCACGTACCTTGCAAGCTAGGCGCCGAAGCAGGCAAAGGTGTTGTAGGTAACTGGGGTGTAGGAGGCGGTCTTCTCCTCCTGGGCGCGTGAAGACCAGGTGCCGAAGCCGCTCTGGTAGCTGTTCTGAACCCTGGAGCGCGGTATCGAGCGGATTTGACTGGTCCAACTGGGCCTTGGGCTGCGCCGTTGATGGACGGCAAGCGAGGTAATGATCCGGCACGCTGTTCCTCTTCAGACTAGAACAATTATACATAGTTTCGGTGTCTTATCTATGTTTCAAATTCAAATTTCTTGATTCAACTAGGCTAAGTATAAGTAATATTTTTGACTCAATGGTATAACAAAAAAATGTCCACCGGTGAATATTTTAAGCATGCATTGGCAGTGTTTTTACTTTGCAAACAATGTATAGTCAATCTGTATTATATATTTATATAAACAATGTGTAGATGAATGTACTACTTAAATGCATCAATTGATTAACGTATTTATGTATCGCAGTGTATATATATTACTAGTCATTGCTCGCGACTTCGTCTCTGTCGATTTCTTTTTCCATTATTTCTTAGCTCCTATTAGTCGCAGCGTGATGTTATGTAGCCTTAAGCCTTCCTCAATAAATTGTCTATTCAATAAAAATTTTTTAATTCGAACCAGTAGTTTCTGAGATTAGCGAGTTCAAACAAACAAACAACGTCTTCAGCTTTATGTATTAGTATATATAGTACTTAAATGTAATAATGTATGTTAGAAGAAAAAACATAATATAATAAAGTTGAATAGTTTGTAAAATGGGTAATTTTATGATATACTTTCTAACAGTGAACGCATTACTACGCGTTAAATATATTAGAAAAAATAATTTTATAACGCTTCCATTATGATAATTAGTTGTCACGTAATTTCTTCGTAGTAGTTATTATAATAATTTCTATGCACTACACAATTTATTTTCGCGTAGATGACTCTTACTTTTACTTTAATAGCATACTTTAATTATAACACTATCGAACTACTTATAGAAATCGGCTTTGATAAGATCTTGGTCAATTAATGTGATACCTGCCTCGTATCTTATGCAATATGATAAATAGATAAGAACATATCTTAACATGCTGACGTGCATTGTGTACTTGTTTGTTATATTATGAACAATATATTTCGTACATAAAGTACGGATGATAAACAAATATTTGTGGCGTATAGGAAATATTGTGAATGTTAAACATAATATTATGTTATTGTTGCTTAACGCTCGCAGGACGGTGCCCTCTTTTATGTATGAATATTGTTATTGTCGTTTTGTAATGTATATTAATTACAATTGTCCATTATTATTGTAAAAGAGAAACTATCAGAGTTTCTTGCCGGTTCTTACAAAAAGGATTGATTTGTAATACCATGACAATTTAAAAGTTTATCTATACATAGCCTAGTTGAGAAAATAAGATATATTTGACTTTGTTACCTCTGCGTCCGGAGCAGAAGCACGGCGCCTTCCTCGCCATAAACGATCCTCGCTGCCACTTATAGCACCACAACTTCTCGAGTGGGACTTTAAAGCGGCCAGTTCAGTCGCCGGAGACCGTCTCGTCTCCCCGCCGCCACCCCCAAGCGTACCCCTCGAATCAGCAGCTAACAACGCTGATTCAAAGCTACCACGCCACGAAAATCGCTCACTATCACTCGCCACACTGCCTCTACTCGCCGTAGCCTCCAAAATATCATGTGATTTACTTCGAGCCAGCGCTCCAGGCTCGGACGCGCTGTCCTCATCGGTACTCGGCGAGGCACCCGCCGATACTTCATGCATTAGCGCCACTAGCCGCCCGCCTATGTGTCTCATTACTTTGCCAAATAATGGTGGTGATCCGTCTCCAGCTCGCCCTAACGTGGCAGCCAATCTTTGATAAGCACCTACAGCATCTCGCTCTAGAGAGCCTGCCTCGCTATTACCCTTGTCGAATTCGTCAATTATTTCGCGACAACTGTCCGATATTTGTTTTCTTAAGGCGGAACGGTTTGCGGTACCCTCTAGGTCGGAACCCGCATAATCTGATGAGTCATACGAGTCACTCCACGTGTCCTCGCTAGACAAATATTCAACAATTTCACGCACCTCTTCATCGCGAATACCTGGCACTGTTTTCATTAACCGTGTTAATTCACTTTCGAAATACAATAATTGAGGGGGTTTCGGTGGTTTAGAGCTCTCCGAGTTAGAGGAAGCCGGAGTCGACGTGCGTACGTTTGTAGAGTTTATCATTTGTTTGAAAAACTGTCTCATTTTTGTCATCATGAGATTAGTTTCTTCGTCAGATGACCAATTATTAAAGCTATCTTTGCGTGAGAGCGGGCTGGGTAAAGGACGGGATGAAGGTGGCTTTTCTAAGCGTTCATCGACTTCGGGGCGTGCCTCTTCTATAATTTCTTCTAATTCCGTTTTCGGTTCATGAGATCTTGCGAAATCAGAGCTCGAATCGCCACTTCTTAATAAATCGTCACAGCTGCCGACAAAACCGCTATCGCGACTAGTTTGTTTTTTAGATTCAGATAGTTCAGATCCAAGCGGTGGGAATTCAGGTCGAGGTGTTGATCTTCCATCTTCACCCTCAGACACCGACCTTGTGTCATCACGGGTTTCTTCTGGGAACTCTACCGATTGACGCCGCTCATCGGCAGGAGAACCCCTGGGCTTTTTGTTTTGTTTCTTACGTTTATTTTCGCCACTTAAGTCTAACCTTTCGAGTGATTCGTGGCGGTCCTCTGCCTCAGTACTCGAACAGTCAGACGCTTCGGGATTCTCTTGAGTCGGCTCGTCGCCCGCTAATAAGTTATCCAAAGAAGAAGAATGTGACCTCGGTGTACCACGTGCTCGCACAAGCCGTTTACGCCTTTGCTCTGGGCTTTGTTTACCTTCACTATCACTACCTACACTACCGGATCCGTCGGAATCCCTTCTATCTTGATTGAAACCCATAAAACCTGACAGAAAATACTTTTCCAAGCGCGACGTGACTAGCTCGTCATTATCACCACTTAATTTCGGTTGTTCATTATCAGGAATCGATTCACCAGCCTCACTACACACACTAGACGTGTCCGATATATGTTCATCTTCGTCGCGTATGTTCTTTCCATCCCCTAAACCAAAGAAAAAATATTTTTCGAGCTCTGTGGCCGATAAAGGTCGCTGCTTTTTAGTTGTGTGTTGTTCGGTTTCGCTTTCTTCACAACTTTCCTCAACTATTGTGTGCAACGTAAAATCTAAGGAACGTCTACAGTACGAGAATTCATTATTCCGCGTAGGCAAGGTCGTTTCGTCCTCTGAATCCGAATCGGACTGTGATGTTTGGTCTTCGTCGTCATGGCTGACGTCTTCAACCCATGAATCGTCATCTGCGAGCCCCTCCTCGAGGCACACGACCGCAGAGAGAGTGTCGGCATTGCTAACAACAGTCACTCCAGCTGAAGGTTGTGCCGATTCGTCGTCGGATAATCGTTCGTTTGTTTCGTTTTGTGGGACGTTTGCGTCGGGTTCCGGCTCGTTGTCTAGGTTGGTGTGGTGCACTGTGATGTCTTGCATGAGCCGCGTCGTGTCTGACGTGACTACGGAGACACGATCGTGTGTTATCATAACGCGGCTAGTGAAGCGCGCGCACCCGTCCGCTGCGGCCGTGCGCGAGTGGCAAACTGTATTCTCCACAGGTGAGCCCGCGCCCCTCTCCGCCTCCGCGCAAACCGGCCGCGAACCGTGCATTTTCTCTTTGCAGTTGTCGTCCATTAATTCTTTCTTCAATAATTCACTGAGTGTGCGTTCGATACCTTTGAATAAATCAATTTTTTGTATCGACGGTAATGATGATTTATTCGACTCCTCGTATGTAGGTTCCGGAGACGGTGACGGCTTTGTATTTATGATATTCGGGGTAGTATTTTCTATCACGTTGGTTTTATTAGATGTATCGGGCGGCACATCCACAGATATTTTTATATTGCAATCTGAATTAAATGAGTTATCCAGGGAATCACATTCTATATTATCGGGCGAACTACAACTTTGTGTATTTTGTATATTATTTAAAGAATCATGAATACACTGTTCTTTATGACTACACATACCACAAAAGCTGTTATAATTTTCATTTGTTTCACTCAAAAGCATATTATTATCGCGAAAACTTGAGATTTGTTGGTTTTCACTTTCACTTTGATTTTCAAACGGGAACACAGAATATTCTTCCGTAAAGTTGACAGTTTGAAGGACGACAACATTATTATTATACGGGACCTCTTCAACGGGCGCGTTGTTGTTCATATTAATATTATTTTGCAAGCCCACTTCCATGGCTATTTCTAAACTATCCGATTTTTTATCATACGAATCATCACAGTCAATACCGCTACTGTCAGCGTTTTCGTCATTTTCGGAGGAAGACTCTGCAGGATTAACAACAAAAACGCGGGAAAATTGCCCGCCTCCTCCACCAGAATCGTCCGAATCTTCGTCTGACGTCGGGGGCTCTTCGGGGGCTGCGCTCAGTAAATCATAACTTCTATGTAAGACGCCTCGCTCAGAATCACTTGAACTCGCTGACGATGATGATGAAGGAAAAGCTTTTTCGGCGTCCAGATGATCGGGCATTGTGTCCGCTACTTCTGACAACACTAACAGCGAATTCTCCCCGGCGATCACTTTGACACAGTCTGACGTTTTACGTTGGACTGCGTGTTCGCTATTGTTATCGCTCTTATCGTTATCGCTAGGTGCGGGCACTTGTAACTCGGACTGTATAGCTTTATCGGTCCTTTCGACGGTCATCTCGAGTCTATTTCTTGGTAAAGAGTTAGCTGTGGCGGCAGCGGTGACTGCGACGGCAGCAGCCGTTGTAAGGCGGGCGAGGGCGGCGGCATCGAGCGGAGGAAATCCCGGATATGTACTCCAATGAGGCGTTGGCGGAGTTTGTGATGGAAAAGCAAGAAGCGCCGGCCAAAGGGCAGCCGGCACGGGAACGGGGACTGGTACTGGCACTGCTACGAAACGTGGCTCAGCACCGCATGAACAAGCTCTTTGACAGTCTTGAGGTGTGTGTTTTGGAGCTGGCTGGGGCGGGGGAAGAGGAGGCGGTTGTACTGTGGCAGCGCCTGGTTCGAAATAGTCCCAGTCACAGTCGTCAGGTGCTGGAGGCGCCGCAGAGGAGGCGGTCGAGGCGGAGTCCTCTGTGTCCTCGCGGCACGACGAATCCGAGCTAAGGAACACGAGGCGATAGTCCTCGGGACGCATACGACCGGCTTCCGGCTCACTTATTTCTCCAGGCTCACAATTGACGCCCCAATCTGAAATAAGGAAAAGAACAATGTAAATAAACGTTCGCTAAACAGAACATCTTACAGTAAAGAAAACAAGATTTTATTAATAGCAACGTTGCTAATTATAACATTGCTCGTAAGATTTCTATAGGTGTATCGCAAAGCAGAAACCAGTAATATAATTATCTCACGTTAAACCTATCATGAATGTACGTATAAATTAGCACGCAAAAATATAAATAACGGTATTCAATTGTTGTATTACCTAATATTATAACAAAATATTTATATTAGGCTGAACATAACTTAAAATTGACACGCACGTTTTAGAACCACATTATAGAAATGCTTCAAAGAGATCACTTGTGGAAGAGGAAACTATTAGTTTGCAATAAAAATGCAGTAGAAAGCACCACGGATGGGTGGCCGTCGTGAGCTATAGGCGACATGCTACACGAACCCAGCTTAGATACGCTATCTTACTGCTAGAGCGTAATTATACTTACATATGGCGAAAATCGAGATAAAGAAAGCCAACATTATATTACACACATTTTATATTTATAACGAAAAACACATGTCAGTACTAATTTAATTTAATAAATAGTGTTGTTAACCCTGTTTTTATATGTTAATTTCGAAAAGTTATTGTGATACGCTTGGTATGCTGTTTGAGTATAAAATAATCCAAGGTACAATGATAATAATAAATCTAAGCCAATTGTTTGAGAACACTCGAAATGGTAAGAAACATGATATGAATCTAATAAAGGTTGACCGCAAGTACCTTCCACGCAAAAATATGGAGTCTTGTCTCAAGCAAATGTATTCCTTAGCTTTGCTTTTTAAGGACTATAAATGTTTTGTATGGAGTAACGATCATTGAAACTAATGTATTTAAATCAGTTAGGTACAGCCTTGTCAGTTATGCATAAGACATACGTTAACCAAATGCGACACTGTAATAATTTTCGAAGCTATTTGGTTGTTTCTCAAACAATTAACTAACTAATTGTCAGTTACTAGGGTACCCGTATTTAGATATTTTATTGGTGAAAATAAAAGTTGGTTAGTAGTTTTTGTATAATATTTGTAATTTTACATTCCCGTTATCGGGGCTACTTTATGCAAAATTATATACCCGTTAGATTTTCTTAATTATTTTTAAAATAACGGATGTCATGGTGGCTGCTTGCAAACGTCAGTAACTTATCATCAAAATAAAATTAAAATAATGTATGACTAACTTTATAAAAATAGTATTATAACTTACTCAGAAATTCTGTATTAAAATTATTTATAAATAAGTATAACCTCCTTTTCCTAAATTAAAAATAACGGAGGAATTATTTTAGTCAGTGAAATACTATTCTAAGCAACGAATGTAGAACAGTGGTCTACGTTGGCTTAAGTCCAAGGTTTGTTAAAAACGTGGGAGGAGCGAGGACAATTACCTAAAGTATCCTTTATCTATTTCAAACCTACGTAATGGTTTCTCGGATAGATTAACCATAAACGCAACAAAGAGCTTATTGTTTTTTTTATATTATTTATTAAGATACAGTCGTGTTTTTGCCAGGATTCAAGGGGAGTACATTCTAGTTATTGGAGTTATAGCATTATAACTTCGTTAGGACTTTCTTTTTTTATCTGATAGCCGAATAGGCGCTTCGATGGTTTCGATAACCGAGTGAATGGGATTGTGTAAACACGCTTCGATACTTTAGATATAGGAACGGGAGAATGGTAAATGACCTAAATAATACAAATCATTCACAAAATTCGTTTTTGAGTTAAATATAGTTAATACTATGTTAACTGGATATATTGTTCGTATTATCATCTTGTTGACAATGATTGTAATTCGATTCCCAGTGGAGTAGGTAAGTCACTTTCGATGTTAGTTATGTTTTCAACTGAATGTGTTTGAAAGAAAAAAATGTTTGTTAAAATATCAGGCTAAGAGTAAGTCACGTACTTTAACTGTAAAATAAAAATAACAACTCCATTACATCAGTTGAAGATACAACGAGGTCATGGTTCCGATTTCGTTTATAGTCATAGCGAGTACAATATAAGAAATGGCTGATTATATTGTATACGCTACAAAGAGGCCTCACAGTCGTTATACCATTATAATCCAAATGACTGTGTTACATTGAAACTATAAACTTGATATCTGTAATCACACACTATTTTATATATTGTAACTTCATCGTTTCTAATTTGTATTACGTCAGCAATTAAGCCCGTGATAAAATTGATTTTGTATTTATTCGCTACGGACCACGGTCGAACCTCTCAGTACTTTTAAAGCAATTTAACAAAGTTTATCTATGGCTACGAGTTAATCGATTGCAACATTAACATTTTTGAGTTATTGTTCATCGTTATATAAATAAAAAATCGCAAGCGCCAATATCGGTGTGGTTGAATATACAAATATTGTATCGTATTATTATTATCTATTAAACTGGCTATTGCGAGAAGTTGCTATTTCGTTCAAATCTTAACCAGTAATGGGCATTATAAAAAATGGGTCCCAATTAGTAGAACGACGGTTCCAATTAAGGGTTATTATGTCGTTGAATATTTTCTACGAAATTAAATAATTATACCCCTTTCAAGAATAACAAAATATTAAATGTTTAAATAAATGGTTTATTTAAAAGACATACTGTTTTTAATTTTCTTAAACATACTTACTCAATATACCCGTACAATAGTTTATTTGAGATTTTTTAATAAAATAAACATTTTTACACAACTTTTAAAAATTAGGTAGGTTGGTCTTGCTTGTAGCAATTCGGAATAATATTATTTCGTATGAATTTCATAGAGTTGAAATATCTAATTCACATGCACAGGAAACCTTTGATAAGCTTTGTCTATATAAATAGAGACACAAACGCGTATCTACCGAGTTTATCCAATTACTGATTAATTCGATATCTGATACTTACATTTGAGCAGAGGAAGTTGCAGTACGGCTTCATTTAATACTTTTGTGGCTTCACGAAATACGTCGAAACTTTGGGTTCACACACACATGCACAAAAACTGAGATCGAGGTACTAGGACTTAAGGGGTTAGAAGAAGGTTATGGGGAAGGTTTTAATTGTGATTTGGTAGTGGTTTTTAACGAGTGAGCTCAGCAACGGTGCCGGAGCGAGCACGCAAGCGGATGTGCGCAGGGAGCCGGCCGACTGCTGCGCTTGCCGCGATAGTGATGTGCCTATCCACTTAGCTTGACAGACCTTTTACTTCAACTGTTACTAGGTAGATTTAATTGTTGATTTTAAAACAAGAAAAATTGGTAGAACATATACTTTGTTTTCTACAAATGAGATAAGTAACGTGACGCTAAGTTGTAAGTGAGAAAATCTTTAGCTCCTATAACATTTGGCGTAAACTTCAAGTGTTTAACAATAATATGCCCTTGCACAAAATAACACAATTACCTAACCTAATAAGTAATCAGTCGCATCTACTATTATATATTAGTATTTTAATTTTAATAAAAAATATTGTAGCGGCTCTTGGTAGCAACTACATATTTTGAGCGGCGAACAGGATGATGGGTGTGAACACAATAAGATGTTATGTTGAACTCTATTTAATCGATGTCAATGCTTATTATATATATTCCGCGATCCGCTGACGCCAGGGCTTTGGTGTACGATTAACCTAC
>DWAJ01005202.1:0-11803 GCA_018238005.1 Eurema mandarina | reverse complement strand
ATAAATAAGGAACAAACAATAACTAACGATGAACAATCAAGAACAAACGATGAACAAACGACTTATTAGTAAAATAGTCGAAAATTAGAAAAAAAATTATTTTTGCGGGGCTAACTTCAGTGAGCCGTCTTTCCCGAGACTCAGCGTGCCTTGGACATCTACTTTGACGCTTTCGCACACTGCTAACGAAACTGCAAAATATTTTCAAATAAATTTATTGTTTAACAAATAATAATCAACAAATAGTTTTTCACCATACCTAGGAGAAGTTGGAATGATTCTGCGTAGTACATTTTATTACAATTTTTTTACTGTTACAAGTGAATAGAAAATAAATAAACATTTTATATGTGTTTTATGGGTTACGAAAAATTATTTGAGTTTTTATTTGATATTGTAAAATATTTTTTGTAATATTTTGTAACAATGAAGACATTTGTTTATAAATAAAATATTTTCAGAATTAAAACAGTTAATTCTTCCATATGGTAATTAAAATTAGTAAAACTTGATCCCTTTCAAAAAAAGAATGTCTTACCGCAACTTCTTCGTTTCGAATTGAATTTTTTGTAATAATAAATAATAATTATTCATTTAGATAGTTGTAAAAGGATAAGCAAATATTAAAAACATTGCGACAAGTGACAACTACCACCTGAAGAACAGTTGCTTCAATTTTTTATCTATCAAAGAAATCACACATATGACGCACGCTCCATCTCCGTTGTCCACGTACACTTGCAAATACTTATTTAAATAACAATTTTTTGGTTTAAAATATAAAGCGTTCTTAATTATATTACTTCATTATTTTCGTATTTTTTTGGAACCTGACAAAAATCCAAATGATAATTCAATTAATAGTTTTTAACTTTTGTAAGTGTTGCCACTTGAAATAAAATTATATTTTTAAAGAAACACGAATATGTCGTTAAAATAAAGGCAAACCAAGTGACAACAGCTATTTAAATTCACAATTTACTAATAACCATGTATAAATGTATAAATCATGTATAAATCATGACATTACTCATAAATTATATTAGTTATTTATAGACGTTTCAAAACATTAAAAAGAATATTAAAAGAAATATGTAATTAACGGTTTCATTTATATTACTTTATAAACATTATGCATATAGAAAAATATTTTATAAAAAATATGTATAATTTAACATTAAGTTATTGCGACGTATATCTTCCATAATAAGTCTGGATTTTTAGGTTATCTGTGCATGATTATACTTGACAGATTTGACTGACGTTTGAAGCCTTCACGAAATCTGTCTTTTTATTTCGGCCATTTTAGCCGAAAGTCTGGTGTTCTGTTTGAGTTACGTATCCGTACGTAACTTTTAGATCACTTCAATAAAGTGAATACAAGATGGTGCAGAAGAAGGTAAAGATCAAGTGCGTTTAGTTAATATTTGTATTTTAATTAAAATCCAAGTTAAAAACGGTATACGATGCGTGTTGATTGCACATAGTACGGTGTATGTTTTCATTGGAAACATGTTTATTAATTGCTATTTTCGCAAATTTATTCAACAAATGTAAGTCTTGAAACTGTTTTAATAGCGTCAGTGAAATTGTTTAGTGTAAAAGTGTATTACATCGAGTGAATTTTGAATGTTTCAAACTTAACCTCACCTTGCAAACCATGATGTGAATAAACCTATGAATGCCATGATTACACCTTAATTATCACCAAGATCTCTGAGATTATACAGTATTGTTATATTCACAATGCAAGATTTAACCGCGTTATACAATTTAAGACTGTTTTCAGCCTAAGAAGAAGGTAGGAAAGAAGGTAGCAGCCGCTCCCTTGGTTGTCAAGAAAGTTGAACCAAAAAAGATCGTTAACCCTCTATTTGAGAAGAGGACAAAGAACTTTGCAATTGGTGAGTAATTATGGAACTTATTAATATTACAATTGTATGTATTCGACCAAAATGATGATCAAAACAATACCCGAAAAACCATGTGGGTTTTTTATAACGAGCTTTTTAACTCTGATATTGGTCTATTAGCATACGAAATTATAAAGTAGTTGATATGCACAGCATTTCAAATAAAAGGGACAGTTTTACATATGTAAACTAAACAATAAACAATATGTATGTATATACTTAATTTAAATGTTTTCAAAAAGAATTGTCAAATATATTAACACTTCATTAATATCTCACAAGTAAAATTTAAACAACATATTTGTATTATTCCACTATTACAATAATGTACAACTTTTTTAAGGCCAGGACATCCAGCCAACCCGTGACTTGTCTCGGTTCGTGAGATGGCCTAAATACATCCGCATCCAGAGGCAAAAGGCGGTGCTCCAACGCCGTCTCAAGGTGCCCCCGCCAATCAACCAGTTCACTCCGACTCTTGATAAGACCACAGGTTTGTAATATTAATTTATTGCTTTTGTATTAATTTTAACAGGAATACCATTTAAATAGGTGTTTTTTTTTATTTATTTTCTATTAAAACCATGTCAGTCACGTCCTCAAAAATATGCAATTAATTTAAATGAATATAATTGCTTACATATATCAATAATGACAGAGATGAGACCTAATAATATTGCCTAGTTAAATAATTTGTATATGTGATTTTAGGTGAACTATATACATAATATCATAATATGTATGTTACTAGATATGTATACTTGGATTGTGTAATCTCAACTTAATATACACTTATATAATAAACTTTTTGTTTATTTATATTAATTTTTTATTTGATTTAAACTGGCAATTGAATAATTTCTATATACTCTATAATTTATATGTTCCTCAAAATGATGATCAATGAATGCAACAATGAATCACTATGATTATCAACAAAATTACGAGCTTTTTAACTCTGATTATACATTTACTATCACAATACTAAATTTGGATTAAAATTTGGTTCTCAATGATGAAATATTATTCTTTCAGCCAAAGGTCTTTTCAAAATCTTAGAGAAGTACAGGCCTGAAACCGAAGCTGTCAGGAAAGAGCGTTTAAGGAAAGCTGCTGAAGCTAAGGTAAGCAATTTATGAATTAAGTAAACATCTATTAAAGCTCAAAGAGTCTTAGAGTTGTGTGAAACAAAATATTATTATATACTTACTTAGGTTAAGTTGTAGGTTCATGTTACAGCATAAATTAACATTTTAACATTTGCATTGAATTTTTTATTGTTTTTAACATTTATTGATAGACTTTTAAGAAAAACATTTAAAATCTTTTCAAATAACCAATATATACTAAACATTTCATAGATATACATACATGTAGATTAACATTTGTAACTTTGGTAAAGTTTCATTAAGCAACATGTGCTTTAAATTATATTTCAATTCCTGTATAAAAGAAGTCTTTGTTTTACACCTTAAATGATGCATAAAAAAACACCAGAATGCCATGAAGACCTCTAACCACCAAGATCTCTGATATTATAAAACCAAATAACCTATGAATCAGATGATATTACGCTCGCTAACCAGTTGAATGTTATATCAGGTAGCCAAGAAAGATGAGCCCCCAGCAAAAAGGCCAAACACCATCCGCTCGGGAACCAACACAGTCACCAAGCTGGTTGAGAAGAAGAAGGCCCAACTAGTGGTCATCGCTCACGATGTTGACCCTATTGAGGTATGTTGTTAAACTGTTGCCTAGTTTTGTTAGTTTTTAGTTGTTTGAAGATTAATTGGGTGTAGTGGTAGCATAATTGCCTTCTGCTATACAGATTGTTTGTTGGGTTCGAATCCCACACTATCAATATGTTTTCATTTACATTCTAGGTGTTGCTATGGTGTAATAATTACAAAAGAAAAATATGTATTTCCTTTTTTTCTGTTATCTAGTTGCCCATGACACAAGCTGGTGGTTTGGTAAAATAAGCATCTTGTCCTGGAATACTGAAACGCTATTTAAATATAAGTAAAACTCAAATTGGTCCAATTTGACTGTTCACCCTATAAATATGTCAGTTTGCTTATGACTATTCGGCCGCAAAAGTTTTATTTAAAAATAAGAACTAGTTACTATTGTATCTTATTAAAAATGGTTTATTTGTTAACCATAATTGAGTTTATTATTTATAAACATTTTATTTGTAATAATAACAGTAATAACACAATTTATAACGTAATATTTCGTATGGTACACAAAAATTAAACCTAATATGATGTTAGAATTTCTTCACCTGAGCATCTTGTGATTTAATCACAAGGTTGCATGAAGCCACTTGACTCTGACCACCTCCATATAACTTCTGATAATTTTGACAACATATACAATTATTAATAGCATTTAAATACTTTCAGCTGGTACTCTTCCTGCCCGCCCTCTGCCGTAAGATGGGTGTCCCATACTGTATCGTGAAGGGCAAGTCCCGTCTCGGAGCACTCGTCCACCGCAAGACTTGCACATGCTTAGCGCTCACAAATGTAAGTTTTTTGTTGTTTTTGTATAGGTGAATTTAGAGTGATGTCGTACTAATTTTTTTGAGTAGTGAGCTTTTTTATTATCTATATAATTGTTTTAAATTTGATCATCAAATAAACTATTCTCTGATGATAAATAAAATGAGACAGTGCTATTGTTTGAGTCTTGAATAAATAGTTTAATGGATTCCATAATAAACATAAATATTACTTAAATTCCTTAGTGTTTTGCCACATTTAATATTAGTTGTATGGTTCATTAATATAAACATATTCGTATTTTTTTATGGTAACACATTTTATGAGTCTGGTATATGATGATGATTTATTTGCTATCTGAATGCCATGAGGTCAACCTTTCTACCACCAATATAGAAATATCTGAATATACCAACTCTTACCTGTTTCTATCAATCCCGAAATTATATTATAAATAGCGTCTTATCCTTTTAGTGTTACTATATTTATTTCTGCTTTTGTCATTAAATAATCATCAATATAATAACTATTTTAGTAGAGTAAATATACTTAAATTATGATTTTCTTATCAAGGTGGAATCTGGTGACCGTGCAGCGTTCTCGAAGGTAGTGGAGGCTATCCGCACCAACTTCAACGAGAGGTACGAAGAGCTCCGCAAGCACTGGGGCGGTGGTGTGCTGGGCAACAAGTCCAACGCGCGCATCGCCAAGCTAGAGAAGGCGAAGGCGAGGGAGATCGCGCAGAAACAGGGCTAGGCCAATAAACTTTACCTATAACACTGGCTTTTATTTATGATGTCCTGGTACCCATCTTTCTCTTCTATATGTAGCCTCGTTGAATAAAAACGCTTTTGACTTTAACTTTGAGTTCTTGAAAGAAATTGGCATCAGAGTATCTATATTAATTTAAATCAGTGGATTTTTAACTATGTACCTATATATGACTAGGTCCATAGGAAATATGAATTTCCTCCTCGTCGTCAAGTCACCTCCCAATTCTTGGGTGATAGTGGGTGTTCTAAGGAATGAACGTAGCGACGTCGCCGCCTTTAAATTATTATAAATAAGCTAAAAAAGAAAATAAACCTTAACGTCCGAACAAAGTTTGTTTATGTCAAATAATAAAATATCTTTTAAACAATTTTTAAAGAATCATTGTAAACCCCATTTTTCCACAAGCAAATTTTGCGAAAACCGCGAAAATAAAATTAGTGGGCTTTTGCGTGCATAGACGGTTCACATGACAAGATATGTATGACATGAGTAATATTTCTATATGATCTAAAAAAATAATGGTTTTCTATAAAAAAAGTCTTACGCTGAAGTAATTTAAAATATATTCGCTTAGAAACTTCTTAGTTCAATAATATATTAAATAGAAATTGACAGACCTACGAAGTAGCTAGTGATTTAATAAAGTGCTAATTACAATTTTTCCAATTTTTAACACCTTTTTTTACCAAATTTATTTCATCATTAATTCATTATTCGTAATCGTCATTATTAATTCGACCTAGGTCATTACAATTCATAGACAGCGCCATCTAGTAACAGTTAGCAGATTTAGAATGCATAAATTCTTCAGTACTTTCAAGTTCCTTTTAAGCTACATCACTTCAAAAATCGCTGTAATTATTTGCAGAGGGCATTCTTTATTCGTAAAAATAAAAACACTTAAGATAAAAAGATAGTGTAATACATATTTTTATTTAAATTACATGAACGTTTTCTTTTCTTAGTTACACAAAACAAAAAAAACCTATTACTGTTACTAAATGAATTGGTAATCATAGTATTTAATTCATGAAGCAAGGAACGAGTTATTTCACAGATACCTAGTTTTTTTTTGTAATTAGCACGGCAAGATCACGTCTCGTTCGTTAATTTCTTCTTATTATATATTAATAGATTAAAAGATACCTTTTTTAACGCATATTTTTTATAAATTTCCTTAAGTGTATTAAAGCGGATTACTTGCAATTATCAGTATGTATGTCAAAAGCCTGCGAGTAACTGTAGCAAATGATGTCTCTAGAGTCTGTGTGACACGATACGGCAATTATTTATTTTTTTTATAATAATTAGATGCCAGCCCCGGCTGCGCCCAGAGTATGTTAAACTATATAGGTAAACCTTTTTGTTTTACATTTTAAGTGATATTCTGTATTTCATGAAATGAAAAAAAAAATTACTTATATTGAATGAAATCCATTAATTATATTTTAGTGTAGGTATACAAATTTTATTTTGCAGTCCTAGAGGGATTTTTACTAAGGTCCTTGTATTATTAAATTAGTCAGTGATAATATAACTGACTATTAAGTCTTATATAGTCTTGTCGTAATTTCTTTTTTGTGGTATAAATTGTATACACAGTAGGGTTATCTTATTTGTCTTCTCGCTTTAATGATCTATGCTCTTTTAACCAAAACCATATTATTACTCTTATTATGACGACTATGGCGCAATGTCATAGAAAGTATGTGACACTCCATAATATTTAATGAAATTCCAGAATATTTTAAGAATTTGTTGATCATTTAAGCTTTGGCCATTTCATTAGGTAGTCGGCCGTTCAGTTCCCTTCAACAAGGGACAATATATTAGCTTAAATATGCCCAAACTATAATATCATGATATCGCCAATAGACATTGTAACATTTCATGAAATGCGACCGAACTGAAATTCTCGACTGTTTCATGAGGCGAGGCGACCTATGTTATTTAACAAGATAACACACAAAACCGCGTTAAAATTCGTTGCATTGTTTTGAAGTTAGCAGTCAGAGAGAGTATTTGTTATTATCTTAAACCTTTTAATATTTATCGCCGTAGTTACAACTCTCTCACTTCGAATCATTATCTATATTGTATTAATTCGAAAATAAATCGCGCGAAAAGCATTTGTGAAATTAAGAAATTCATATTAGTCATATCTTTAACTATTTTTTTCGTAAAAAGATGTAGTATACTGTACTATTACTCTACTGTCTTTGAATACATTTATAGTCTATATGTAGTCTAAAAATTTCTGATAGCTATACATTATTTGTTAGGGTTGCAGCTTATGAAATATTTTTTAAAGTGGAAATCGAAGCAACGTTCCATGATGTAGTAGTGTTACTCACATTTCAGCAGCAATCGTTTTAAAATTTAACATTGTAAAGTCAAAATAATCTTCATAGAAGCTGGCCACTACTGTTTTAATTAGTTAGGTAACCCAAATACCGATATTAGTTCCGAAATTTCTATACTAAATCCACTTGAAGTGCCATCATCTGTAGACTATCGAAACTTCAGCTAGCAAAACAACACTTAATTTAAACAGTTTAAATTTCAACGATTTTACAGTAAAGCGTAATGACATTAGCTCTTTCATTTAATACTAATTATTGCAATTACTGTCATGAAACCTTTCAAAAAGCGTTTACCGTGCCCGTCGCGAAATTGCTTTTAATTATATCATACGTAAATAGCGCCCTGTAATTTTTCAAAGTTGATAAAGGTCGGTTTACGCACGCGCCACCCTAGCGATGTCAGTCAGTCGCGAAATATCGGAGAGACCGCGCAGGCGTGCTGCCTGCGCCGCTGCCATTGCTAAAATAAAAAATGATCCGTCAATCGTCATTAATCGCGCCAATTACAGATTAAAAATACAATTGTGTTCGAAATTTGAATGGTGGTTAATGTTGCCATGTGATGGGTGTGCGCGAGTTGTGTATTGTTTTGTGATTTTTAACAGCGAGTGATGCCTAGTGGATATGCTGGCGATAATGTTAACTGTTTATGGGATTGGATTTCACGCTGTATCGGAACTTATGGTTAGTTATGTTATTTTTTTATAATATAAAATAAAGCTGTTACATACATTTTACATAAGAAAAGAAAAATGAAATAAAACGCAGTGTCTAAATATATAAAAAATAATAATTAATTATAAAATTTAACGAAAAACAACGAAATATTAAGTTCTATTAGAAATATAATTACGTTTTAATATACTATATTTTAAAGGTCCCTTTATGATTTGTTTCAGTACTATAAATCAAAAATCACAATACTAATTTTAATAGAAATCAGTTCCTATAACGTAAACGTATAAATTATAATATCTTGAAACCTTTTTCTCAAGTAGGAATAAAGTCAGACATCAAAAGGACAATCTCGTTATTCGATGCTACAAATTTTGATTCTTTAATGTATGACAAGTTGCTTGGGAGTAATAACTTTTTAGTGATAAGCCTGTCTTCTACGCCTGGTTGTTGAAAACGCTACAACTCTAACCGCATCGAAATGGGTCACTACCCTGTTCCCATAGAGTTGTTTGACGATAGGTACAACTCAATAGTCATACATATAATTTGTTACCTTACTGTTATTTAGGAAGAGAGATGTAACCTTCTTCTGAACCAAAGGCAATGGTGCGATATCGAGATGTTATATATAATAGTGTTTAAAAAAAATATCATAAGCGCGATTCAGAACTCGGCTGATAAATAGCAGTCTCTACACTGTTATGTTAAATAGCATATATATAACACAATGCGACGGTATTCAATCAAAGATTTTTATTAATCCGACTCGCCGTTACAGAGACACGCTCGTACAAACGAAAAGATTCTTCAGCTATACATATTACATATATTAGTATAAATAAAATTAACATATAAAAATATATTTAACCTTTTGCCCGTGACTCCGTCCGCGTTGACTTCTATATGAATTTTGAACCCCTTACAACATTGGTTTCAGTTAAAAAGTAGCCTATGTCCTTTCTTAGGCTGTAAACAATCTGTGTACCAAATTTAATTACAATCGGTTACATAGTTTTGCCGCGAAAGCAAGACAGATCTTATCTGATCACAGGTCTCGTCAGTAACGCTTGCACATAATTCCAGACAGCAAGCAGCTTTTAATTTGTGCTCATTGCCAAGTCACTATAATTATCATATATAGAAAACTATTAGTACAATTCATAAATGTTGATGTATAACTACAAATAATTTGAATAGGACTTGGCTTCTATGAGATCTCAAAACTTTTTACGATGGAAAGACTGCATCGAGATACTTGGCATTTTTTTACATTTAATGTTTTTCGTGGTATTAGTATTTCCTCAAATCGTAAATTCTCTCGCCATGATTATTAAAAAGCTACTCGTAAAACGCGCAGCATCTCATTTGCCAAAAGTGTAACATTTTTTCGTATTTACCTTTGTCAATGTCGCCGAAACTATGTCCCGTTAAGTGTCACGTAGATCTGACACGACGTTATTTGAAAGGATAAACCGTTTACGTCAGAAAATGTACTAAACTATGTCGGATTGTGCCACGGCTGTAGCCACCCAGAATATGATTCACTCACTTTAAAAATGTAGTTCCTAAATTCTTTTGTACCATGGATGTAGTGAAAAGGACCGGCAGACTTCTATATACCAAAACTTAATGTTTTCTGTTCTACCACTTTATTCAGTGTATTTAAAATAAAAAAGTGTAGATACTATAATGTAAAGTCGTATGTCGTATGTTCATACTCTTATATGAAAAAATGCCCTTTCGTAGCAAACTACGAACAAATACGACTTGGGATCTTCAAAAAAGAGCTTACCTAATCTTAAAAGGCCGGCCACTAGTGACAACGCGAGTGCTCATGGGCAGCGCTGATCACTTAACATCAGGTGACGCGCTTGCTCGTTTGCCCCCATAATATATGTATTTAAAAAAAATTGGCAACTCGTCGTGGCTTCGCTCGCATAATTTTTGATGTACCTAAGCTATTCAATATTTTAAGTCGGAACAAACGACACATGTTGTGCAAATTTAATTTTAATTTTTCAGTTCAGACTACTTCTACTAAACTTAACTAAAGTATTGATAGTTTTGGAGTCAATCGCGGAAAAACAACGTGACACGTAATTTATATTAAGATATAAACAATGATACACGAAATTATGGCTTAGATTATTATGTCCGGAAGCAACGGCGTGCTGTGCGGTTTCTCCCATTACGTAAAGCCGCAAAGTTGAGGATTATTGGTATAACTTTGTCCCGCGGTTTGACGCGCCAAAAGCTTATTTAAACTGCTATATTATATGCTATATTTATAGTGCTAATTTTATTAGCATCGATCTTAATCTATACCAATACATAAAGAAGTAAAGTTTGTGTGTTTGTTAAATTGTATGGTAATCTCGGGATCTACTAAACCGAATTTAAAAATTCTTTCACAAATAGAAAGCCACATTATTGCTCAGTGTCATAGGCAATATGTAGACACGAATATAATTTTGTAATACAATGACGATTAAAAAGCGTCACTTTACGCAGCTTCGTTGATTAAGATATATATTTAAAAATTATTAAAACTTTTAAAATTCGACAAATTTTGGAACTTAATTTGGAACTATTTTTACTATTTGTATGTACTTGTTTATAATATTCAAATGTTGATCGTAATCTATATATGAATATTATTATATGTATGTTTGTATATCATGAGTATGGATTAATAAGAAACGTTTGCAAGGCGCATGTAATCCAATCAACCGAATACATAGTATCAGATGTCTATTATAGATATTGATATTGTGCTTTATCGTAAGGGTCTTGGTTCTTTTATACGGATATTTAATTACTAGTAGTCCGGCATTGCTTGCATATAGCTAGCTAATAGTTACTAGGTACTTTATTTTCATTTATTTATTTAACACTTTCTTACACATAACACATAATACATAAGAATACATTGTGGTAACTGGCAGCCTTATTAATCAAGTGATCTCTTCCAGGCAAGAAGTACTTTAGTAGTCTTTGAAGGTGCTCATAGTTCTCATAGGATTTTCAGAATTACTTGTCGCGGGATGTCTTTGGGGTTAATACGAGTACTACACCGGACGAGCCAGCCCAATTTAGCCTAAAGGCATAGCCTACCTACACGACGTAATTATAGCTTATATCTACGTATTTTTATTGTAAATCGATCGAACGTAGTGTTTACATCGTAAATAGCTGAACCGGAATTGAATTCGCCAAAGAATTCCGCATCAAACATTGCTCGAACCCAATTTAGCAAGAATCTTTATATAATGAAGAGGAATGCAAAAATTCCTGAAAACGGCTCCCGGCTCAAAGAAACTTTGAATAATACGCCGTTCAGTTCAAAGTGAACCTACTGTTGTATAGAAACGTCTTTTCAATACTGATGTAGCCTTTGAGTTTTATTTAGTATGATGGACTTGTATTAAATGGATGAATAGCACGACCGCTTCGCGCAGTGGTAACACAACTGCTTTCTGCGCGAAGGGTCCGATTCCCACACCGGAAAAATATATTTGTAATTTACATTTGTATTTTTCTGGGGTCTGGGTGTTGCTGTGTATTGTAT
>DWAJ01005201.1:0-11804 GCA_018238005.1 Eurema mandarina | reverse complement strand
TATTTCAATATAAATACCAATGTATCTGTGGTTTAAGGATAGGTGTTATAGGCTCTCTCTTATTTTGAACTTTATTAATATAATAATTAATTACTTATAAAGCCGTAAAAGTCGATTGTAAGTTGTATTACATATATGTAATAGTTACACACAGAAATCAGTTTAACATTGAACAAACGGCAACTCCGCTTGCTGCTATTTTCAAAATAACATAACTTCCCGGGACAATACCGTGATATAAAGTATCCTATGTGTTAATCCAGGATCTAAACTACCTGCATGCCGAATTTCAGCCAAATAGATTCAGTAGTTTTTGCGTGAAAGAGTAACAAACATCCAAGCATACTCACAATATTTCCAATTTATTATATTAGTAAGATGTTTCAATATATAACATCATGATTTTTTTTAAAAACAAAATGTATGTTTTTTTTTTCAGACAAGATTATGAGGAGCTATAATTATGATACCATTACATACTAATCGTCGCCTCCTGGTTTTACTTCGAGTAAAGAATCATAAAAATGCAATAATGATAATAATAATATAGTAAGGTTAAACTATTTAGTATAGACCATTGAAAACATTTCCATTTTCCCTTTAAATTCACGACACGTCTGTCTGTCTGTATGTTTTGATCTATAAAACTACGTAACCGACTTTGTTGTGCTTTTTAAGTAAAACAGTGCATCAAAAGAAAGGTCTTCTTTCGTTAAAAAGCTTGTTTGTGAGCTATTTTTGTTTTGGCAATGTTTAAGACATTAAAAAGGTTTACTATTTAAAATATTGTCGAAGAGTAGGTATCATTTTCTTTAAATTTTAACCAATACGAGAGATTGCTTTTAAAAAATAAAAATATACCTCAGGGCTACTGGGATAGGGTCTTAGTGTATTATAAAAAAGCGCCTTCGACTTAAATTTTGTAAGTTCATCTTCTTACTTACGAAGCTCCCAAATTTAGCTAAGCAGTATAAGATACGGTTCTTTTAATTATAGTTAGTTGAAATATACTTCATAATGGGTAGTAGATATAAGAAATATTTTAATGTAATTTAGTAAAATATTTATTTTCATCACAATACGTCAATGAGATGTAAAACTTTTCCGTACCATTTTAAGTGCTAATTTATTAGAAAAATTTTAATTTTATACATGTTTTGTAAATAAATGAATTTTGAAACGATTTCGTTTTATTTCCTTCGTTGGTGTTGCTATCAATTAGAAAGATCTGGACGTGGTCCCGTTATTAAAGTGCCAGCAGAACATAGGTATACCTACTCAAAATGTAAATTTAAATCTGCTCTGCTTGTCTTTTTCAAAGCTTAAAAAAACTGAAAATACACCCTATGAATAGATGTTCACTTAAAGTTTTATTATATATATTTACATTGCCATCGCACATGCTTTTTCTTCAAAATTCTATTATTGATCTGTAGAAAACCCGTCTATAGACTTAGCTACCGCTACGGGTTGAGCTCTACCGAAGCTCATTCTAACGGCTGCAGTTAAGTTGTTTACAGCTTTATTGTGGTCATTTAAGATTTGTTAGAAAGCTGATAAAATTAGCTAAACTCTTTATAACTAATATTTCCATTATCCTAAGTCTAACAGTTGCAGAGTTAAGTTAAAAGAAATTATGTTTTTTGAAAATATGTCCTTTGGTGTTCCAAGGAATAAAATGATGCTTATTTAAAAGCCTTTCATTTGACGCCCTATTCAAGTAAATCAGTCCAGTAGGTATTTAAATAACCCCATACCTAATAGAAGAGGCCCGGCGGCCATCTTTGATGCGTCATAGCTACCCTGTCCATACACTCAGGAAGGGACAACCACACTTTTCTTGATCAGGAAATTACGTCAAATTAGTACATATCAATAATTTCCATGACGGAGGTATGTCCCACGAAAATCGTTATTTGAAGACTTTGGAAAGGGGGTCTCGCACCTTTACTAAGTTACATTAAGTACACACATTTAGAGGTTGATTTGTGACGTCATATTTCAAAATCCAAGTCATTAAACGCCAAGTTGAGCTTTAAAAAAACGTAATTTGCTTTATAGTATTTTGAAAAGTAAAATTTAATTATATTGAAATACCTAATTGAAATAGTAATAATACCAAAAGTAAAGTGTGACGTCATACAGACATTTAAATTCAATCAAAAGAAACAAATAGAACACCAAAAATAATATATTATCAAAAACTATTGAATCCAATAACAATGAATGTTCCAGACACAACAAAACAAATTAGACAAATTATATAAATTCATCGAAAATAATCAATAGTCACCGTATCTTTTTTGCTGACCTTATTCACTTCTATATACTCCAAAATTTTACTCTCCCTACTAATAAGATATTTAGGTAGCTTAGCTATAGTATGTGTCCCTTCACCAGTCATAACTTTTTCCGCATATATTTCCAACACTGCCTTTTTAGTTTCGTTAGATTGTAGCATATCAGCTTGTCTATCTGATTTTAAATGTAAAGAACTCATCACATTCCTTTTAGACCGTTTATCCAAAACTATTTTATCATCATTAGTAACACGAAGCAACATTTTCTTACTCATCTCTTGCATGATGCACGTTTGAATCGACCGCGGCGCTATTTTAATATTATTCTTATTGTAGTCTTTTTCTTTTGATTTAATTTTCACTATTGTTGAAACATTCGTGGCTACGACCGTTTGTTTGTATTTCGCGTCTTCGCTAGTCTGTATACCGATACAGGTTTTATGAACACTTAGAGACTTAGAGTCTCTTTTAAGGTCGTATATTGTTTCTGCGTCTTTCTTTCCGCCTCCACGACAGCAACACCTACCTCCGTCTTTGACATTGAGTCTTGCTGCCAATGTACTACACATGCACGTTTTAGGTATACTAACAAAGTCAATCTCATCTCGACTGCATTGGCTGTTATTTTGTTTCGTAGGATACAATACTTCATTCTCTTCGGAATTCACCTTTTCTTCAGATATTGCGCTGTCTAAATTGTAATAGTTGTTCATGCTGTCTGTGTCCCTAAAATAGTTAGGTTTCAAGGACTCGTAAGTAAGCTCTTGTATCAATTCATTGCCAGTTTCCGACTGGTCCTCTTGACAGCTGCTGTCTGACGTCAAAATAGACTTTAACATTTCCTTCATAGTTCTCATCGCTTCTTTGTTTTTAGTTTTGCCGGAAGCAGCTTTCTCCATCAACTTCTTTAACATCTCTTTTTTTTCTTTCCTGCTTCGAAGCTTTCTCATCTTTCTCTCATTCTTATCTTCTGTTATCATTGATATGTTTTCTAATAACTTTTCTTCGTCAGTGTTTGAGACACCAGTTTCAGATTTGTCTGTGTTAGATTCCATGATATTCTTTAAACTATCTTTGCTACATTTTTCACTAACGTCAGTCTTACTTTCGAATTCTATATTATTTTTGATCGAACTAATGGTGTTATCTGTCACAGTGTGCTCTCCGCTGCTCGGACAGGACTCTGACAGAACCAAGTCTTCAGTCCTCAATAAGTCTTCACTTAAATGCTGCTTACTGCCTTCATCGTCACATTTAGCTCGACTATTAACGTTCCCCAAATCTAAGGCAGTCGTATGAACATTGAAGGCCTGATTCTCGACATTAAACTCGCTGTACCCAGTAGCAACGTTTTGAAACTTGTGTGATATATTGTCAGAAAAATTGACTACTTGTCCAGATCTGGAACAAGGTTCACACATAGGTTTAGTTTTCTTCCCTTCATTCGGTCTGTAGTTCTTTATCAAAATAGTGATGTTCACATCATTTTTATCTGTTAATGTATTGTCTACGGATTTCGGCTCGTCCTGCAACGTTGTGCAATAGACATCGTTATGTCGATCTAATCGTGTGTCAGTCGCATGTTCAACCTTACTGTCTCCGCAGCTATTTACATTAATTTCCGCAGCTTTATCGCAATTCTTGAATTTCAATGTGAAATTGATTTCTATCAAATTACTCAGGCTGCTGCAACTTCGAAGATTGTCTGAATTTTGTTTATCTATGTTATTTTCATGGACGCATGTAGTGGTCGATACTCTATGAATTCGTGAGATTCTGCAAGAGTTTCGTACAAAGCTCCGGTCTGGTCCCGTACATTTCTCATTCTGTTTTGGCTTCTTAGCGTCTTTATGATAATCCAGTCTTTCATACAAAGTGCGTCCATCTTCATCTTGAACTTTAATGTTCAAATTTTCTCTGATTTCTTCTGTACTGGGTGTTTGCTTTTTCATGTTTATAGTGATATTTTCCTTAGAGTTCAGACGAATCATATCAAGATTAGTAGCACCTAATGGGCAATGACTTGAGCACGGTCTTTTCTTGGACGTAATTTTTTTTAACAGCATATCAGGAGTTATCTCTGGCGCGGTCGGTGGATACGGTGTCGCTGGTGGACGAGAGGGTGACTTGAGTTTCTTTCTAGCAGGACATTTTGGTGAACATTCCTTTTCTTTTTCCTTTGTCCTCCTTCTTTGCGAAACTTGGATTTTCAGGCCCAATTTTTGAATAGAGCTTTGACTGCAACATTTACTGCCGTCGCTGTAACATTTACAAGGTGTGCTGGGTGGGCTCGGTGATATAGGTTTTTTACACGGACTGCATGTAGTCATATTAGGCATGGTGCTTTCTATCGATGTTACGCTTTCCACGGATCTTTGATTAGGAGGCGTCTGTTGAGGGGTTTCATCTGGTGATGGGCATCTGGGTGTTATAGAGGGTGAGGTTGCTGTCGAAACGTAGCGTAAGTGGCAATTTGTTCTGCACTCTTGCTGAGCTGTGGGTTGGTTGCAAAGTGGTTCGGGTGAAATTGACATGAAGGATGGAGATTTTGGAGCGCACGAATATGATTTAGCGGACGGTAAACATGTCGGTGACGTGCATGCCGTTTTCATTGGACGAGATTTGCTAGGTAGTGGTTTATCTGAAGCTCGTATAATTGGTGGTGGCGTAGGACAGGGAGAAGGAGCAAATGAAAATGATTCTGAAGGTGATATTTCTTGCGGTGACGGTGGGAAACATGGCGAGCGCATGCAAGAAGGCTTTATGATAGGAGTGAGGTTAAGGGGGGAGTGACAAGGCGGAGATTTAGCAGTGTATGGTTTGCTTTCGGAAGGTGGTGGAGGGTAACATGTTGGTTGCATATGAGTGGGAGGTTGTCTGGGTTGGCTCATGGGCTTCGATAGACATTGGGGGCAGGCTGGTATATCACCTTGTGGAAAATCGCATTGTGACTCAACACCAGGCGGAGCCTTGTATGGAGAAGGTTCAGGTGATAATCTTGGGGAGGTTAGGGGCTCACACGGTGAGGGCTTGGGAGATGAACGAACGCAAGGTGGTTGTCTACAAGGAGGGGGTCGTTCCGAGGTAGATGGACAAGGAGAAGGCAAATTCGATGGAAGTTTGAGTGGTGGAGGCGGCATTTGACAGGCTGACGACTGATTGCAAGTGCCACATCCTGAGGACGTGATCACCTTTACATTTGATTTCTTTTGACAATCCATCGTTCCACAATCCGGAATCGAGACGTGCTTCTTTGACGGTTTCTTTGGCCTAACTGGGTGAGTGTAACATTCTGCAGGTTGCTCAGATTTGACCTGTGAACTTTGAACGGAACAGGGCTCCTGACAGGCGTTCCAATTTGACTTATTGCCGCATGCATACAATTTTCTCTTTCTAAACACTTGAAGCGAGTCCTTAGGCGATATACGTGAACCTTCAGGTCCAACAACGCCTGCTTTTTTAAGGATCTTTTCAATAAAATTTCTTTTTTCTTTTTTCGGTATTTCCTTTTCTTCTTGATTGTTTTCGTCAAATGCAAAGCAGCGACTGCAAGATGAGGTGTTGCATGAAGATACTATGTTTAAAGTTTGGTAATCATCGACCATGTTTGGACATGACTTTGACCCATCTCCGCCTTGATTATTTAAAGTGACTTGGGAATTGTTCTCTGATGAGCAGCGGACGTGCGAATCTCTTATACACCACGAATAGAGATCGATACCTAAAGGAACCCAGTGGCGATAATAATCTTTGAGATAACTCTCAGCGAACTCGCATTTCTTTGGCGGCAACAAATTTGGAACTGATTCTGAATCTGTTACGTCATCTTGAATTTTCAATCTGAAAAACGAAATAAACTTAATAAGTCGATACATGCCTAATACATATAATTATTATAATACATGCCGTTGCCCGCGACTTCGTCCCTGTCGATTTCTTTTTCCATTATTTCTTCGCACCTATTAGTCGCAGCGTGATGTTATATAGCCTAAAGCCTTTCTCGATAAATGGTCATTTCAATAATTCGAACCAGTAGTTCCTGAGTTTAGCGCGTTCAAACAAACAAACAAACTCTTCAGATTTATTATATTATAGTAATAGATTTATATAACGGAACTTACATTGGCTTTTTAATGTCTCGTAACTCTCTTTGGGTTAATATCCCTACCCCAATGACATCGCAATGTTTTGGTACACAGTTCTGGCTACCTTGAACTGTTACATCTTTCTGTAGTGGAGATGCCGCAACCGTAGTTTCTGTTACCTTCGATTTAACAACCTTAACATCTTTCACACTTATTGAAGCTTGTACTTCATCAGACACATGATCGCCCGTGTCCAATTTATCTTTATTTCTTTTAAATGTATATGAGTTCGATTCATAATCAGTGATTTTGTAAACTTCTTCATCACTGGATTGGTCGTTTAATGACGCTGAGTCAGTAAAATAGCCTTTGGGTATATCTATCAAAATGTACTCGGAACTTTTGTTCATACCCGTCTTAATAAAATTCTTAGATTGTAATACTAATTCTATTTTATTTCCGCAACATGCGTTATCCACATACCACTTTCTATCTGAATATGTAACTTGAATATTTCTGTTTTGATTATCTATTCCATCTTTTATAACGTCAATGGTATGATATTTTTGATATATTGTTTTAGGAATCATCCAAGCTTGTATATTTTTTTGCATAAATTTGATCGCTTGCCTATTTTGTGCATAGTAATTAGATGACTCTCCGGTCGTCACGTCGCTCCTAGATTTTATAATCAGATCAGTATTCTTATAGACGCAGTCTAAAAGCTCAAAGACGGTACTACTGCTTGTAGCGTACATGTTATTGTTCCATCTTATTTGAACGCTTCGCTTCGAATCAACTTTATTTGTAAGGAACCTGCGAAGCCATGATTTTCTTAGAATACCATCGTAATCTTCAGCGTTACTGTCAGTATTATGTTCAGGTATTTGACTCGAATATTCTTTTCCACCAATTTTAATTGTGAGTCCATCTTCGACTTCACAACGACCAGCTGTGACACCTTTTTTAGTCTTAAACACTTGTTTCGTTTTATCTCTACTCCGTTTTCTGAAAAAGAAGAATCGCTTACCACCCTTCTTCTCCTCCACGACTTTTTCTGGTTCAATTTTCTCAACTTTCTTTTCAGTCTTCTTTGTAGCGCTGACTGATGGTTTGGGACTTGATTTCTTATAGCTTTCTTCTTCAAAGTTAAACTTCTTCCCCCACAATTTAAACATGCCTTTGACACCTTGACACTCGCTGTCGACCGCGTCAGTTGACCAGTTAGAACTGACATCGTTCTTTTTCCTTGAAGGTCTTTCCTTTACCACAGGGTTATATTTGTATGGATATGTAAAAGATGTATATGGGCTGTATATTTTGGTGTTTGAATAAGACTTAGGTTCCAAAGACGGTGGGTCTGAAGCTATCGAGACATCTTTACGACTGTGAATGCTCTTCTGGCTAGAATTTTCTAAAACAATATCTCTTTTCGAGTCATCTTTTTTGCACAAGCCCTTTCTCAGAGCTTCAAATCGCCGCCTTAAAATCGAAGCACTTTTTAAATCTGGTATCGGGTTTTCTACACTTTGTTTTGTTAATGAAATGTCTTCTTTCGCGGCAAACATTTTTCTGTACTCCCTTTCTAATTTATTTTCCATTGGATCTATAGAAGATCGTATCTGCTTATCCAAACTTGGATTTTCCAAATTGTGAACGTGTTGAACTAAAGAGTCAGAGGAAAAGTCTTTCTCTAATTTCTCTGTGTAAGTTTCAACCGATGTTAATCCTGTCTTTTGAACTGCTTCAGTCTTTGTCTTTTCTTTTTCTATTTTGTTTTCTTTCTCTTTCTTAATTGTTTGGTCAGTTTTGCTATTGAGTTTTGAGCTAAATTCAATGTTAGCTACAATATTTTTGTTAACTTTGTACGTGTCAGTAGTTTTAATAGTTTGTTTTGAAGCCGCGGTTAAGTCTATTGGACTTGTCGCGCAGGACTGTGTCTGGATAATTGGGGATATTTTTTTACTTATAAGTGGTGTATTAGTTTCTATAACTCCACCGACACACTTGGAAGAAGTTCTTTTCTGGTCATAATAGCCTGTTTCGTAGTGCTTTTTTTTCTCTGCAACACAAATTTATAATTATAATATTTTTA
This sequence comes from Eurema mandarina, assembly GCA_018238005.1. Lineage (NCBI taxonomy): Eukaryota > Metazoa > Arthropoda > Insecta > Lepidoptera > Pieridae > Eurema > Eurema mandarina. Next base: position 3,324 of record DWAJ01005201.1, on the reverse strand, counting down.
AGGCAGTTTATATAACAATAATATTTAGAAGATTTTTGTTAATTTTGCGAATAAAAAAATGTGCAATATTATGTTTTCAGTTTCAAAATCGGTATTTACGTTTTAATAACTCAATTCTATTATAATCAGGCACCGAAACTTGTGAAACTTTCGGATTAATGTAGTCTCATAAAGTTCAATAGATTTAGTGATTAACTCACACATTTACCACCCTATAATATTATTAAAGATAAAGTTTTCACATACGTTCGAAAAGCGAGTAGTCGGAATTACCGACACCTCTATCATCTGTCTCTGGCAAATGGATTCGTCTGGTCTTCCGTTTTGGCAGAGTTTTAATACTGCCAATCCCTACTTCAGTAAAGCTCTTCCAACCTGGGTATCTCTCTTGCGTCGTATACACTTGGCGAGGTGATCTGAAGTATCTGACGCTTCTACGATTCGCCTTTTTGCATGTACAAATAAGGTTGTCCCTCTTGCTGTTATATTGACATCCAAAGTCCTTATACAACTCATAGTCCTCCTCAGAATCACCCTCTACTTTGACAACCCTAGTTGGATACAACTCATAATTTCTATTAAAAGCCTTCAAATCCCTTTTAGTCACATAAACAGCTTTACTGTTTTTCATTTCTTCTTATTTATCATAATTTTTCTATTTATGCACATTTTTTTTTCGTTTCTACGAAGCGAGCGACATATTTGTTTTCACGAGAATTTTTAAGCGTTTTATTTGGTGTTTTCAAAAATGACGTGTCGCGATTTCTTTTTATTATTTCTTATACACTTTCTTTCATAAGTCATTCTAGATATATTTCGATTTATATATAGCCACTATAATTATGATTTTGCGTGCTATTCGAAGTATAGTATAAAATACAATTCTATATTTTAATAATATTTTAAAAGTGCGTTTTTAGCTTATTTTTATGTATTATCTGTATTGAAATCTAACCTTGACATAATCCAAAATTCTATCTTGTCATGTTTTTAGCATCTTTCATATATTTTGTACTCGAGTTTTTAAGTTTTTAAACCGTTTAGATCCTAACTTTGTAAACGTATTCTTTGTTATTATTTTATGGTGAGTTTTTGTTTATATTTTTTATTTTCTAGCCTAGTACTATTGATCTTTTTTCATATCTAATTTACACCGATATTTATATTTAGATTTAAAGTATAATTGTATATAATGGTTTAATTGGACATATATATTGAGAAAGGGAAAGAAATGTTACCCTCCTTCGAACCGATCCTCCACCAGTCGAACCACGAATGACTCGCACGAAGACCTCAATGGTTCAATGCCGAGAAGTTGTATATATCACATATATCAGTCACGAGCAAATATCATAAGCGCGAATCAGAACTCGCATTAGTAGCAGTCTCAAATATATAAATTTATTCAACTATTTTCACGCTTACAGGCTCATCTTTATGATATCACGAGACTGTAGAAACATTCACATAGACATAGTATATCGGAAGAAACGGAAGCCTCTAGAATACCGCACCAAAATGAATCATGAAAAAATCAAATTACATTCAAAGAACGACGCCGGCGCTCAGAACAAATTCATATGTTCCATTTGCCTGAACAAAAGGCCATCTAATGTTAATAGAAATGAAGATTTTTATAAACGTGCTGCTAAATCGTGTCCCATATGCCAATGTGGGATAGACACAATTGCTTTTGGAGATAACGAAGGTCCCATCTTTCATCAAGCTAAGACGAAATGTGTGCAAACATCGCAAACGGATATAGCTCACGGTATAACGTTACTGAATGAAGTTCTGAGCGCGTTTCAGAGCAAAAAACTTGAAAATAAATCACCAATACTTAAAGATAAAGGTGTAAACACAGACGCGATTGCAAGTAGAAGATGTAATCTAGCTGTCAGTGAAGTGTTTCAGTATTCTATAGAGGATAACAAAATTAGCAATGAAGGTAAATTTACGGTGTTGAATTGTGAACCGAACAACAGACTAGCTAAAATGATACCGTTATCGAAACACAAATCATCTTCAATACCGCAGATGAAGTTGGAAGAGCTAAAACACTCGTTAAAAGAGAAAACCAAGTCAAAAGATGCGATTGAAGAAGTCAATAGAATGTTTGCTACAGTTCGTAAAATGGATTTGGATACAAATGATTTAAATAGGCCGGTTATAAGAAATGGTCCCAGGTTATTGCCAGTTGTTAAAACTAATAAATATGAAGATGATGAAATTAAAAAGAGGGATTTTAAAATGTCAGGTGGAGATTCGGGGTTGGAAATGAATTTAAAACATCGGATGGATCAATGTAGAACGGAACGTTGTGCTGAATGCGTATACATGTGTTGCCATTACCAAAGGTTTAAAGGTGTCTGTGAGAATTGCCAGAAGCTAAATCTACAGAATATGCGTGAAGAAAGCAGTTGATTTTTTTTATAAAGTTATAATAAATAATTACTGATAATTTATTAGTTTTTTATTACAGAGTATAAAACAAAAGCTTTCGCTTTCTTGTCTGTTCCTATGTATGCATAAATCTTAAAAACTGATTTTCATGCGGTTTTTCTATCAAATAGTGATTCAAGTGAAAGGTTTATGTGTATGAAACTTGCATAAAAAATTATGAGAGTTTTCTTCACATTTATTATTTTTTATTATTTCTGCAAACATGAGGGTTTCTTATAAATAACAAAACGTACATTCAAAACTTATTTATTTATATAAACCAGAAAATACAGAACTAAATTCAAAAATAAAAGCTATCTGACGATAATTTCATTCTGTCACTCCTGAAAAAACCATATTTTTGATTAAATTCGTTTCAAACAGAAAGTTACTTTAAATATAGATAATACAGAGCTAAATCACTACATAGTATAAAACAAAGTCGCTTTCTCTGTCTGTATATCCCTATGTATGCTTAAATCTTTAAAATTACGCAACTTATTCTCATACATACATTCACGTACAGACGCGTATATACAAAATATTCATAAATAAAAGAAATAATTAAAAAAATTAAAAAACTTGGCTGCGAAAAGTGAATCAAACTACGCACCTAATAAAAATAAAACTGAAAAGACTAAAACAAGTACTGCAATCCGGAACTATGAAGACTAACTATCAAGGTAATTAAATAAAAAAATAAGTCTATAGTAACTTAGGCAGTCGGGCACATTTAAAATGTATGGCTCACACTCCAATAAACCCTTATTTCGCAGGACTAAGAGAAATCGATTGACGTAAGAATCATAAAAATCGCTCCAGGCGTTTAGTCTGTATAGACTATAGTGCTTGAAAGGAACAAACATAAAAACATACATAGAC
>DWAJ01005200.1:0-11806 GCA_018238005.1 Eurema mandarina | reverse complement strand
TAAAATAAAATAAAAAATCTATATCTAAAAATAACAATGCGATTAAGATTTCAAGAATATGTTTCTAGTGAAAAATTAACACAAATTCAAGGAAATTCACAAATGCTGGCAACTCACGTACGGTTCGTTGACCCTTTATCTGGCACGTGAACGCGAGACGGTGTTACCATGTAAGTTCTGCAATTTTACTTAGTTTATTTTTTCGTTTGAAAAAAGTAATTAGGTAAATTTTTCAAAACGGTAGCAAAATAAGGACCTACTACCGATACATATTAGAGTATTAGAGCTTTTCGGATCGGACACTTTTTGTAACACACTGTATATGTATGTATGTATTTATGTGGTGAAAATAGTGTAGGTGGGAGGGTAGGGTGAGGGGGAATACTCAACACTCCCCTATATTGTTAAAATTTATGTAATAAGTTGATTACAGATGACAAAAGTAGTGATATTCCTTCTTCTTCTGATTGTTCTTTTGGGGAACATTCGAGTATTAAAGAAACGCAATTTATTTAAAGGAACCTTTTCGTAACCTCTTTTTAAAAGTTTAAAAAACATTACAAAATAATAAACTCCATAGGTACAGAAAATCATTACGTTTGGTCACATGGGACTTAGACTTATGATTGTTAACATGTTTTTTATTCTTCTTATTGTGTTATCTGTAGTTTTATAAAAGAATTGTTAATTTTATAGAAATAACACAACTGACGCCTAAGTAGGTCTATTTGTCAATGTTAAATATTAAGTGTTCTTTGTTATAAGAAATAAATATTCTCCAATATATATTATTAGGCTATTTTTCCAAATTAAGAATTCCAATCAAAAGTTGAATAGGTAATTGAAACATTTGGCACGTGACAGTAAATGTCACAATTTGCATAACGTCAAAGTGACTTTAGATGTCATTCCTTCTAGAATACAAATGACATGTATAGTACGCGTCATTTATGATTAGCGCTGGACGAGAATAGCTGCGCCTCGGTAAAATCGCGTTCGTAATTGACGTATTGGTGCGAGAAAGACAACACGACTGAGACAACCAATCAACGCTCGCGCACCCGAAGATCACGCGCCCCGCGCGCCGCGCCGTTACCTCGATAACTTTTTTTTGACTTCTGCGCAGGTTTCGTTCAGCGCTAAAGATTCTTGACGCGTACTGTATTGTTAAATTCTAAGGTTTCGTTTTGAGTTGGAGTTTTTTGAGTAATAACAGTTAGTAGAGAGTATAGAATAGGTTATTTTGAAGATTTAAAGTATTGAATAGAAACTGTAAATAGTACTTATTTTTACTATTTAAACTGAAATTTTCTAATTTTTTTGTTTTGGTTAAATTTCATTTCGTATTATTTTGCAAATAAAAGAATGCTTGTTACGTAAGATTTTAATTTTAAGTAAGCAAATATCTTTTAAGTTATTGTATGTATATTAAGAGCATATTTTTTTTGTTTAATTACTTTAAACTATATTTTGTATTTTTATTAGATTTCTGTATGTCTATTTCTTTTGAATAATATCGCAAATATCATCAGGAGACATTCTCTAGAATCAATGCTTCTTCTTTGTATTTTCAAAATATGATTTTCTTTAGTTTTTGACTTAAATATATTACTGCGTTTTTCTTTCAATAAAATATTTATTTTAATTTTGCCTTTTATTTCTTGCTTTTTTGTTTCCTTTGCATTTTTGCATGTTGTAGAGTTTTTTTTATTTTTTAGCAAGACTATTCTTGTGATTAATGGCAGCTTGTGTTGCCACAATTTTGACAATGTCAAGGAAAATCAGTTTTGATATCCACGGGTAAGTGTAGTCCTTGACACTTAACTTGACGGATAAGAAGTGCTGCGCAGATTAAAAATAATGAAATCTCTGGCGAGAAAACATGCACTTTAGAAGAGATTATCCTGGCTTCACACGGCTCGTGTATCGTGCTAATGGATAATGCTCTAACGCTCGAAAGTAATTCTGTCTGTTGGTCTCGCTGTCACGCCAATATTACTGAGCCGATTGTAATGTAATTTGGTACACAGATAATCTTAAGCAAAGAAAGGTCATAGGCTACTTTTTAAATGGAAAAAAAGGAATGTTATGGTGAGTCAAAGTCAGTCGTAGAATATATACTACCTAGTGGTCACGACTTCTCCGTGTTGGTTTAAATATAAAAATAAATTTTTTTTATCAGTGTTTTCAGGTAAAAGATAAGTTATCGCTTTTATTTGTCTATTTTGATGAGTACTGTGTTGCCATAATTTTCTATTAATATATTTCTTTATATTAGTGTTATCACTAACCTGGTTTTGGCACGGTAATTTTAAACTATGTTTATAGTTTGTTTAATCGTGATAAGGAAAAAAATCGAAGAAATTTTAATTTTCTGTGAGTATAATTATTTCCATAGATGCAAAATTACTATAAAAAAGTCGTTGACACCTTGACAGTTGAGTATACTGTCAGTGTCAGATTTTTTTTTAATTTCCAGATGCAAAATAATCTGGCACAGAGTATGTTCTTGGCGGGCGGACGAGGAGGGTACGCGGGTGCTTCGCTTCAAGGCCCTTTGGCTTACTTGGAGAAGACCGCTACTAATATAGGTAAACTGATTTAAATTAATTACAATGGTTTATTAACTTTGTATTAAAATTAAATATTAAAAAATCGGATACATATAACAAAATATTTTTTTAACAGCAAAAAGAGACTCATCATTTCATAATTTTTTTTAAAGCAGAAACTTAATTGATTCACTGAACTATTATTTTAGAGAAGGGTTCTTTATATGCTTATAAAATGCTTGGTGTAATAAGTATAAACTGTTAAACCAAATTGCATGAAAACTGATTAGCATAAAAAGTGGAGGGAAAAATTTGACATTACGCTTTTGTATGTTGGCAGACATGGTGGGTCTGGGCGACGGGCGCAGGTGACGCGGCCGCGGGAGGGGCAGGGGCAGGGGCCGAGGCAGAGGCCGAGGTAATACCTTTTTTCTATATTAAATTATACAAGACTTTTACCCCGTAGTTTTACCCGCGTAGTTCCCGTCCCCGGGGCAATACCGGGATAAAAAGTACCCTATTTCTTAATCCAGGTTGTCATCTATCTACATATCAAATTTCAAGTAAATCGGTCCAGCTGTTATGCTGACTTATGTCCGAGCCTGAAGGGTAATTATTCTGTGTTTTAAAACATTTCCGAATAACATTAAATAAAAAAATTTAAGTAATAATAACAGTGTAATAAAGTTTTATAGATTATTTGTGGTGCACAATTTCCAATTCATCGAACCAATTTCATCGAAATTCTCAAATGATCAAGCTTATAGAGTAGAGAAAGAATTGTCTCTGAATTCTCTATAAATCAGCAGATAGCGATTATAGGTGTCTACAAACTATAGGTGTGTTGCCAGAATTTAAGAATTTACTTGTAATTGAATCAATTTTGCACAACAAACAATCTTTAAAACATACATTTTTTATTTAAATCGAAAACATTATTTAAATAGAAAGTAGCTCCGAGACCAATTTAAAGAAATTGGCATCCTAACGTTTCCGTCACAGTATATTTTTAATAATATGTTACACGTGCACGAGAATGCCAACGCATGCACAAAGATAATGATAACAAGCTTCCTAAGAGCGTCAAGGATCTACCTTATTCCAAGTTTAGAAGCCCTGTTATAAAAGTTAAATTAAAAATTATTGAAAACAATAACCCTTAGAATGATATGTCTATGTCATGACTAGCCTAGGTTATTAGTTGAATAAAGGTACTTCATACTTTGACTTTTGTCTATGAAGACATTATTACCTTTCAAGCTTGGAAATAATCATTTTCATAACACCCTGTATTCTTCCAAAATCCAAATAACTTTCTTTAAAATAACTTGTTTGTATGTTCGTATGCAGGTCGCGGCGCATCCCCTGAATACGGCGGCAGCCTGACGCCCCCGTAGCCCTCCCCCCCGCGGGACACCCCCGCACCCGCCCCCGCCGACACCCTCACTGATCTCCTCAATTCGCTCATGAATTAGCTGTCGATGCAGTGAAACCTTATTCTTATTATTTTTACCCGCGTAAAATTCGATTCAGATATAGTCTATGACACTCGAAAATCCAGAGATTAAGCTCTACAATAACACAAAAAACAAAAGTTGCCATAAATAATAATGATATATTAAATTGCCCCTTTAATATTAGTATGATTATAGATGAAGCTTTTTACTAAAGATATTTAATCATTTTCAATGTTGTCCATTTAAAAAAACAACATTGTTTATTCCTTTTTTTATGATCAACTAACGACCTGCCTCGACTTCGCTTGCATATATTATGCATTATACATATAAACATTCATCTTGAATTACATTATCTATTTAAAAAACTTCATTAGAATCGGTTGCATAGTATTAAAGATTTAAGCATACATAGGGATACTAGTATAGGGACAGAGAAAGCTACTTTCTTTTATACGATGTAGTAATATGGCTTTGACGCCGATATCTCTGCTCGCCTGATCTATTCTGCTTAGAAGCCTATAACCTTAAAAAATCTAAATTATAATCCCTGAAAAATTGTTGCCGAAAGAGAATTCTATTCCTTAGTGGTCTCGGCTAACAAAAACAAAGTTAGCCTTCCTAAAAAATAAGGTTTCACTGTTGTGTTTTAATTTACCTATATAATAAGTATTTAAATTCAAAGCTTTAGTCAGGTTCAGTCAGTTTAGGTCGCGTCACGGATGTTTAGCGCTGGACAAGAATAACTGCGCATCGGTAGAATCGCGCAGAATCGCGCGAATCGACGTATTGGTGACAATGACAACACGACTGGGACAACCAACCAACGCTCGTGCACCCGACGATCACGCGCCGTCCCCTCGATACCTTATTTTTGACTTCAGCGCAGGTTTCGTTCATCGCTAAAGATTCGTGACGCGACCTATAACGTCACAGCTATTGTGTGAAAGAGACAAATCTATAATTTTTTGCGTTAATAATAAGTTTGCAATTTTAACTAAAATCTGGTTAATTTAAAAAGTTCAGATGGAATGAAATTTGCGTTGAGTTTCAAATTAAGTGAATTAATTCAATAAAAAGCAATTCAAATTTAAATAACTAAAAATGTAGTTTTAATGAATTTTTCTTTTTACTATTTGTGATTATGTTGCCTGGCAGAGATTGCTATGTAGCAATAAGGTCGCTTTTTGTGCATAACAATTTATGTTTTCTTTCTGTATGCTGTTATTGTTTTTCCTTTACGTACAATAAAGTGCTTTTAAATTAAATTAAAATTATGTTATAGCTAAGTATAAATATTTATGGGTAATTATTTATGAATTGTATTAAATTATAAAAATCGTTTTTTGTAGACAGTACCAGAATTTAAGTTTTGTGTTTTAATCAGTGGGTGACATTCGGCGGGACTAAAAGACATTTCTTATCAGGATTGAAATAATTTATAAAGATTTATTAAACACTGTAAATTAGATATTTTTTAAGATTTTAAATATGTACGTACGTATATTATAATAATTAGATGTTGGATAAGATATTTAGACATTAACGTGTTCTTGAAATTGAAAAAAAAGTATCTATTGTGTATGGTAGAAAAAATGTCTATCCAGGACTGAAATAGGGCCCAGAGATAGGAGTTATAATTTTGTGTATATAATAATACTCGTTTCAAATTATAAGTCTGAAAAATATTTAGTCTACATATTTGTTATCTATCAATGATATTATATTAAATAGATATGTTATAAGCGCAAATTTTGAAGACGCAAAAACATCCTCATTAAGACGTCTTACTTATAGGTGATTGGTTGCCGGTGCATTCACGCGAAACTGACAAAATTAACTATCTCTTTTGTTCTCGTTGGTTTTATTATTTATCTCTTTCTATCGTTTTGACTTGTATGTATGTGTGCTGCCGCTGCTGTGCGGAACACTTTTTTCGGATGATTTGTATGGGTATAACATATCTATTAACTATAATATCATTGTCATCTATACTTATATTATAAAGATTAAATATTTGATTGTTTATTTGCATTGTCATAGTCATAAATAGTTCTCATTACTCCTAATTACACGACCTCAAGAGTCATAAACATTATATAGTTCTATGTAATCCAGCTACATTTGCAGAGGAAATACCAACCATACGAAAATATTACAAAATTATTTACGTTGGCAGCACTGAACGTCAACGTAGTAATGGGAATAATTTTATTTATTTATTGGATTAAATTTTTATAATCTAGTCATAGAAGTAATTGTATGTTAATGTAAGTTTATTTATTATAATACATATTAAAATGTTATACTACTATATTTATACAAATAAATATTGCAGACATATATGTCATTACGTCAGTCTGACAGCTGTTTGGACGTAGATTATAATCGGATGTAGGTTATAATCAACTTATCCAGTTATACAAATTACGTATTCGTGGGAAAGCTTAAATAGCTTTCTAATATACTTCTTAGCTATAAGAGCTGTATATAGTAGAAATTAAATAAAAATACTACAAGAAAATGTGTTTCAATTATTATATTAAACCCTAGCAACAAAGTCGTTAGGCATTAGATTTTCTATTGTTCATCACATAAAATACTAGTCTGTAGTTAGTTAGGTCTTTGCTACTAACAGATTTATATTGAAGCAAGAAATGAAAGGGCATTTTTTCACTACGTAATCGATCTAAACGTTCAGAAAACAATTAAGTAGTCATACTCCCGCAGAAATGGTAGCGTATCATTATGCAATGGAAATAAATCACATTATGTGAATATTTCATCTATCTGAGTACGACAGTTAATGAGTTACAGCTTGGTTATAAGCGGACAGACATCGGAGTCTTAGTAATTTGGTCGTTTGGGGTTGAAATAAAAACAAATGTTATTCTAACATATACCATTTATTTCAATAAAAACAACACATTTCACTTAATCTATAACACAATAATTGTAAATGCCTAAGTACAGAGCGGTTGGAATTTGGCAAGGTATACATTACTAAATAAATAATTTTCGTACAGGGTATTAAAGACAAGTCCGAAGTTATCCCCATAATCTTATATTCATATCTTTATAATCATTCTTTGAATACAGAAGCTCTACTCCGACCACAATCGATGTCGATTTTTAATATTTTCGATACAGTTTTTGAGCAACTTCGAATTAATATAAAAACTTTTTTGTTTATGTTTCGATAACATTCCGATAAACTGATGTGCGATCCGATTCTTTATTACAGTATTTTAAGTCTCATAGGTCGGTTAGCAGTATCAAAAATTTTCGATATCGACGACGATTGCATTAAGATTAGCTACTCTGACGTATACAGTATATAATTTAATTGCGAACTTAACAGTCTGTCTGTACGTTTTGATATACACTTTCACGCTTAAACCACTGAACGGATGTCAATAGAACTATATCTAGAGCTTGTACATGTATATTGTATAACTCATGTAAATGATGTAAATATATGCGTCTTATGAAGAAACGTATTCTTCTAATCAAGCTGATTGTTTAACGTAACTTAACGTTCGGCCGACGGTATAGGCTATATAAAAGAAAAGTTCTCTCGTTATAAATAATGGTTATAAAATGACCGGTAATGAAACAATGGGTTTATCCTTGGTAGACACAGTAGTAGTACTAGTATTAGTACAATAAATTATAAGTATGGATTATTAGTTCTCATATCTTCGTAATTACGGGCTAATCTTGCAGCTGTTGAAACAATCGTTGCTCCCACAGCTCTGGCCGTGTCTATTGAAACGTCCGCGTTGCGAGGCGGCTCGATGTACATACATATTTTAAATTTAAATGTATGACGTTGGACGCGGCTTCGTAAATGCACTAATAGCGTTTACGGAGAAGCGATGAAATGTTAATTTTAGTCCAACCAAACTCCTCGTTTAACTACCCTCTGTAAAGCCTACCGCTTGCGCGTGTAATGGTTTGCAGCTTCACACTCCGCTGCTTTGTAAACACGAAATCGCTCAATGCTACGCATTTGAAAGAAGCGTTTTAGACGCTTATTTTGGTAAAGCCAAATTTCTGTCTTGCTTTCCCGTTAAAGCGTTATACCGCTTGCGGCTTCTATGGTATGCCGTGTGACTGTTTTGGGAACACAACATCGTTTTATGCCATGCGTGTATGGAGGAGTGTTAAAACGCGCATTTTGGTAACGCCAAGCTTCTTCGTTAAACGCTTAAGTGTTCTATGGTGTCCGCTAAACGCTCCGCCTGTCGCTATTTGAGAACAAAATCGCTCTAACCCACGCTCCGCCTTACCAAACACATAGCCTATGACGTTTATCGCCTCCTCACGTGGCTTTAACTGATGTTCCTTTAACCACTCATTATTATGTATATTGTATATCGGATAATTTATTATTTACTACGACTTACGAGTGCATCGGTTAATTTTATTGTGCAATAATGCAACTGAACAATTAGCGATAATGACAAAACTGTATTGGTACAATTAATTGTTACATTTTATACTCATTAAATGTGTAATTGACTAAAGACAGTTAAAAGTTAAAACAATTAAATTTACGAATAATCTTAGAACTTAAATATTAAGTCGTGACTTTAAAATACTACCGCTACCCCTTCGGACACAACGCGTTAAACCTATAAACTGTCATTACGATAACACATCGAAGGACTAACTCTATGTAAAGGTTCATTTTAATTAATTCAGTACTTTGGATTAATACAAACAGAACGAAAGAAAGACTTTGCAAAGGATTTATTAAACGTGTTTTTGGATATTCTTCATACGAAAGGTCTAGTTACTACCTGCAGTTCGATATAACCCAATATGCTTATCCTCCTAACTAATACCTAATCGTAATACATATACATACATATGGGTACAATACACATGTCGTTAAGCCACCGTGTTATTGCAGCCATCGATCGTATCCACAGTCAGCATTGACCGACATAGCCATTGCGACGGACCAGCGCACGCTGTTAGCTTCCCCATAAAAGCGATACTTGTTGATTTAGATTTTAGGTCAATAGTAGGTTGATAATTGTTTTAGTCCAATCAAATATGACTGAAGGTTACAATAATTCCCATGGAGCTAAAAGTTGGTATGAATGTTCAGAATACTGTTAATAATGTTATGTTAATGCTATGTACAATGTATCAATAATCCTTAATGTGAGGCGTGTTTGACTTATGACTGTCTAGAGTTGCTATGGACTAACACAGCTCTTTTAATTTTTTTATATAGATTGTTGAATTTTATCATTAAGCACAGCTGCTATATAGCTAATAACCAGCTATAGTAGCACTTGTTAATGTCTGCATAAATCTCGTATCCAACTTTCAATTGTGATGTTTTAGTAAATAGTAGTATAGTTACTACTTATAACTACGACTATATGTGATGAACCGAAACCTTAAGCGTATAGGAATAGCATTATTAAACCATAGTTTCTAAATTCTATTCTAATTCACATTTTTACATAATTAAGAAATCATTTACCATGAAGTGGCGAAAAATGTGGGTCAAGAGTGATCGAAAACGTTAGTTCTACTTGCACGAGTGTGTCTAGGTCAAATTTGTGGTGACGCTGCAAAATATTTGCAACTTAGCTGAATGTCATGCTCTACAAATACTCTAGTTAGTGCTTTAGTATTTGGCGATTCATTCAATGATTATTGATTACGTATCTTGCATTTAGGTGGAACTCTTGATAACGCTTGCTGTAAAATATTCTCGAAGCATCGAGATAATTAGAATTTTAATTATATACGTACTAAGTTCAAGCCAATGCATTAACAAAATCATTAATAATAAATGAAATATAAACATTTTAATAGTCGATCTGGGATTTATTATTTGTTAAAACATTACCAAATTAAACGGAATATTATCATAATTAGGCCATTTCGATAATCTATGCCAGATTACTGCTTTGTCATTGTCCTGCATTGCTTTGATGGAGCAAAACATTTACCTGTAAAATATGAGAGTATTTTCCATTTGTGATATTTTTGTGTAGCTACAGTTTCTACGACAGAATAATAAATAGGTCAGGTCGAGTAATACACAGAGATTTTGCACACTGTTCATCTTGCAGCTTATTAATTTCACGTATTTGAAATTCGACCCCAGTTGAGTCATTCAAATGTATTCTGCAGCATGCTAGACCGTGGGACTTATGTGTAAGGTGTACGTAAACATTTTGCCTCGCAAAAAAAGTATTGTAATCAATGACTGTATGAAAGATTTTTCTACAAGCATACCAACAATCCCGGGAGGATATTGTTGGTTATGTCTGACTCAAACCGACTAAAACTCCACGGTGTTCCAATATTCTCAGAGTTGCTATTGCGGACTCTGTTAGCACTATGCCCATCACCGCACTTTAGGGTTCACGCATACACTATCAGGGTTGCTATGACTATACCGTATATTTGCATGGTGGAAAGCCTTGGAGTAACACCCTGCCTAAATTTGTTTCCAGGCATAGCGGGCAAGTAAGCATATCTCCAAAACTACAAAAACACCTTCAAAGTATTCGTCAATTCTATAAGAGCACCATGGTTCGCCAAATTGAATTGGATAGCGTTATCCAACATGTCCTCTGTGTATCTTATCTTTTTCCATTCCCATTGACCTTTGATTCAAAATACGATACAATGGTTATTTTATCTATCAGACTAACCAATAAAACTTTTATTATTCACTTCGATCCAATACATTAGGTAGTGACACTTGAATGAATAAGTTATAATAACAGACATGTTTCTTATAATATATTGTTAGCATTCATGTACTTCAGTTTTTTAAACAAGCAAACGTTAAAATTACCTTTGTAACATCAGCATATAAATTTGCTTACCACGACCTATTTTACATATAAATAATTTATTAAAAAAAATAAAACAAATATAACTAAATTGTGAGTATATCACTATCGAGGATAGAAATTCAAGCCATAAAATTTCATCATTTAAAATTTAGTTTCCGAAGCCTATGTCTAAGTCAAATAATATTGATTAATTATATATAATACATGCATAATATTTATATACATATCAGGCGAAGCACGAGGCGGGTCACTAGTATTGATAGTAATAAATAATTACTATCGTGATAATGACGTGATTCAGCAAAAACAAACAGTTACATAGTATCATAGTTCAAGTTACTAAACCTCATATTTGATAAAGACTGCACTTTGCAAACTGATTTAAAACCCAACGGAATAATAATGATTGTGTAAATATGATTTAAATTAAACATAAGAGTTCCATCGAGAACTTTCACCAAGTGCATAAGATAGATACAAGAAAACACTTCTTTGACTGAAATATGGCAGATGATGTTAATGGGAGAAAAGGGAGGCGCAAAACTGGGACATTCATCAAAGCGGTTTCATTCTCACACATTGTAACGAGAGAGATTTGCGTACTTCGAACTAGCTTTGAGCCCCGACCTCTACCGCGTACAACTATGCACATTTAAATGGCAATTTCATCACTTTACAATAAGATTTCTACAGGGCTACCAGGACAAGGAATATAAAGTGAAGTTAAAGAAGTATATAATACAGAAAGGTATATAGTTTAAATTCGGTCAAAGTAGAGCCTTTGACGCTACTGAATATTGTAACTTCCCATTGCATATTAAAATTATGTGAAATCCATATACAATGTCACAAGCCGATCCTTTTCAACCAACTTCATAAATGGGGCTTTTATAATTTAAATTTAGGAACCGTCAAAATGAAGATTCTACTTTGTATCAATTTGATATTTTGAAGAAGTTAA
>DWAJ01005199.1:0-11809 GCA_018238005.1 Eurema mandarina | reverse complement strand
GAGAAAAAATATTATAGGAGACCTTTATTAACGCAATAGAACCCAAAACAATGATTTTTGGAATTTTTGTCTGTTTGTTTGTGCACGCTAATCTCAGAAACGGCTTATCCTATCTAGATGGGGTTTTGAATGATATATTGTGGTAAGCTTAACTTAACATTTAGTCTTTAATTCATGTCAATCGGTTGATAAAGAAAAAAGTTATGGCAATTTAAAGAATCACGTTGAACTTGCTGAACGTTTGTTGGCGCGGGTTAGGCATTTTCAACAATGCTGCCCAAAGTCACTTTTCTACGCGAGCGAAGTCGCTGGCACAGCTAGTATTTATATAAAATGTAAATAAGTACCTCTGAACGTTGGCTCTTCTTTGAGCTTGGATGTCGAAGGCGCGAGTGTCCACCTCCACGCGAGAGTTGCTGTCCAGTCCTGGCATTATATCGGAGAAGGCATCACTATCTCTGTCTGTTGACGAACAAATATTTACATACTTATCCCCTATTGAGTCTCCTATTATTTTTAACCGACTTCAAAAAAGTAGGTTTCACAATCTGATAGTACATACGGTGTTAAGAAACTTATGTCCGAGGCTCAAGGGTAATATTATTCTCTTTGTAAAAACATTTTTGAATAAAATAAAAAATCTACATGTAAAAATAACAGTGTACATAATAAAGTTTTAACGATTATATTTGTAGAGCAAAATTGACTCAAATTCAAGGAAATTCTCAGATGCTAGCAACATGATCGCTATTTATTCGTTCTCTTTCGCCCATCAAAAACGAGAATATGAGGCAGTGTGGCCTGTTGCTTAGTTTGCATTTTAGTTAGTTCAATTTTTTTTTCAAAAAAATTCAAGTTTCTTAGTTATTCATAACACTATTGTTAATTTTTTTTTCTATGAAGAATAGAGTGTTACGAATAACTAAGAAACTTGAATTCTTTTGAAAAAAAAAATTAAACTATTAGTTAGTTTAATTTTTTTTAAATGCAAACTAAGGAACACTAACTTAATGAAAATAAGGATCTCTTGCCTAATATTATATGTATACCATATTGACAGGTTCAGGGATCGGACACTATACTGTGGAAAGGAATTTACGTAGTTATAACTCGCATTGCAAGTGTTTGCAAAAAAGCACTCTGGAAGTATCAAATAGATCAGAATAATCCGATGTAGTGTGACACACAACTGTTTGAGACTTACTAATATAAAATACTAGCTGCTGCCCGCGACTCCGTCCGCGTAGACTTTCATATAAACTTTGACACTCCCACCCCTTTTCCCCTTATAACCCTTTTTTTCAGTTAAAAAGTAGCCTATGTTTTATCTCAAGCTCTAGATCATCTGTATACCAAATTTCATTACAATCGGTTCAGCGGTTTGGCCATGAAAGCCTAAAATTATAAAAAGTTTCAACCCCCCCTTCCCCCTTATAACCCCTTTTTTCCAGTTAAAAAGTAGCCTATGTCCTTCCCCAGGCTCTAGACTATCTTTGTACCGAATTTCGTCCCAATCGGTTCAGTAGTTTTAGCGTGATGGAAAGACTGACAGACAGACAGAGTTACTTTCGCATTTATAATATTAAGTATGGATTGTCACTTACCCGTGAGTTTGTCTATATCGCTCGAGTGAAGACTGCCATCGAAATAAACCGTACCTTCCGTGTCTGGTATTATTTCTGAGAAAAAAAATATTTACAAGGTTTTATTGTTTTCAAAAAACTTTTTATTTGTTTATAAAATTAATGTTGTAGTTAATAAAAAAAAATATAAAGAGATTTAGGAATGTATTGCTGATCTTCGGCGCTCCTACTTACCGAACCAAAAGATATGATAGCTCTTACGAGATATCATTGCTTGAGGCCAGTTTTTGTAGGTTTGTACTTTATAGGTGGTTTTACACCACACAATTCCATTAACGGCATTGCTTTTTTTTATATAATATGAAGAGGGGAAACGAGCTGGACGTACCCCTGATGGTCAAGTAAGCCCAACTCCGGGGTGCACTACACCGACGCTCCCCACTTTGAGTCATCAGATGTTAAGACTCATTAGCCCAGTAATTTCGCTGGCTACAGTGCCCTTCAGATCGGAGCACACTATGCTCTACCACCTTTAGCTTATGTTAGGTATATAATAAACTAGTCGGCCTAACGCGACTTCGTTCACGCTGTACTAAACCTACCCGGTACCCTACGCCTACCCTTTTTGTTTGTTTAAGAACCATCCTCGTACATCCGGGACTATTCTAAAAAAATAATTTTCTAAATCGGTACAGCTGTTATCGAGTTATGCGCTTACCAACACATGTTGCTATTCATTTTTATATTATAGATAAGAATATTAAAAAAAATATATTAAGAATTTACCGAATTGTTTCAAGTTTGATTCTAATTCGTCATTATCTGAAACGAACAATTAAAGAATATTAAAAATACATTACTTAATTTTAGTCTTTTGTTAATATAATTAATATGAAATTAATATTAATTGATAATTAGTATAAAATATACATTAAGCAAACTATTTTATTTTAATTGGTTTACTGATTTATACACAACAATTTAAATACTCTTTTAATGACAAAAAAATCGGACAATTTTACGTAAAATAAAAAAATAATAATATTATGTTGGTACTTATTATGAAGGTAAGTATCGAACATTTTTTTATTCTACCTTTATGAATATTATTATAATTATAAAGTTAATTATTAATTAAAGTATTAAATGTCTTACCCGGGAAATACATGAGAACATTTGATTTATCAGATATAATATTGTTCGTAACATCCGGCATTGACGACTTTAATGGTGTGGATGGTGTTTGAGTTTCTGTAAGAAATTACAAAATTACAAGTGTTTTAACGACACATATTAAATAATTATAAATTAAAATATAGTTATATTAAGAAGAATTTTAAAAAAATCTTAATATCTCTTGAGATCAGCTTATTAGATTTGATCCTGAATAGAAAGTACTAAAGTATTAAGATTGGTGCTTTTACAAAGACAAAACAACGTGCTACAACTTTTTGATATATTTTTAAACTATGATAGAATAAGTAAGAAAAAAGCAAATTATAATATGTTTAACAAAAGAACACGTCTTAATTAAAGCTTTAAAGTATCAAGAGTTGTGCATCGCGGTAATATTGCGTGCTGCGACGAGCACCACTAATTGATACTTTACAGTCAGAATAATCATAAAAATCTTACCTTGCGTTCCCGAGACTGTTGTGGACTTGGTACTATCGTCTACTGGAATTTTGTCTGCTTTTATTCCTCCGGATGGAGGCAATATCTTTGATAAACGCATATCTGTAATTTTTTTACCGTTACATTATAATCTACTTCCATATATTGTAAGATGCTAAATGAGTGATTCGTTAGTTTCTGCTTACAATTTAACATATTGTTTATCTAGACAGATTATAATGTAAGTTTTCACTTAATTGAATTGAATTGACTTAATTTTAAGCTATAATTAAATGTAACTCACCCATAATTTGTAGCCTTCTTAAAGCTTTCTCAATGCACCAGCTTAAAATCTGAGTGTTGCCATTTTGTCCGATTTCATTGCAAAAGCTAGTAGCCATTACTATGAAGGGATTTGGCTTGAACATATCAACTTGTTTTTCTTTATTATCGACGTCTTTGAAAATAGTTCGAGACGTTGTAGTCGCTACGGGCTTAGTGACTTTGGTTTTTGAAAGTTTCCTAGAATGCTTGATCCATCGCCTTTCTCGTTTGATATTATTTTTTATATCATCCTTAATTGTATTTACTGGGAAAAGTTTTGTCGTCTCTTTGCCAACTTTCTGATTTCTTTTATTCTTTTTGAGAACTGCATTGCGCTTTTCAGACCCGCCGAAACTTGATAGAATTTTGTTCCTCATAATCTCATCTATAAAGGTATTATTGAAATAGTATTTGTATATCAGATCGTCAATTGTCTGATAATCTTTTTCATTTAGAATCAGTTTGTCGTAGTTTCGTATGGGCTGGTTGGTAGCTTCAGGTATTGTAAGTAAATTGATTTTTACCGGTTTAGTTGTTGGAGAAATGGTGGTCGTTGTTTCTTTTGTTTCATCTTTTGACTTGTTAATTGTGGGTCTGCTTATACCCACGCTAAGTGTGGTTTGTGTTTCTTTCATATTTGTATATAATTGCTTAGCTTTCTTCAGAATGCGCGCAAAGTTATTCTGTCTGTGAGATATTTCGCTCTGCGTCTGAGCTATCACGTTTTGCTTCAAATTTATTTTCTCATTCTGTTCCAACATCAATTTTTGTACGGAATAAAATTGTTTCTGTTGAGCCAAAAACTTGCGCTGCTGATTTTCGAAATCGAGCAGGTTTTTCGAGAATTCCTTCTCTTTGGCGTCAAAGCTTTGTTCCCTTGTTTTGAGTTTCTCTTCCATTTTCTTCAATTCAGTGTTAACTTTTAAAATTTCAGCATATTTCATATCAAAATCTCCGAATTGTTTGTTCAAGCTGTTGACGTTTTTTACAAAGTCTTCATTCATAGTGTGAAGTTGTTTGTTAACGATTTTAATGTCGTTGTGTTGTTTCATAATTTTCTTGAACGTTTTCGTGAGCATTGATAGAACTTTGATCAAACCTCGCTCTGAAATGGGCTTGAATCTATTTTCGTCGGTTTTCGGCAAGACTTTATATACGTTAACATCTACGGGAGCAGTTTGATGCCACACAACATCCTTTTCCTTATCAAAAACACTGCGATCAATTTTATAATCATTATCAGTATCATTAAGCGGTTCTATGAATTCTATTTTTTTAATTAAACGAGTTTCATACTCTTTTTGACTATTCATACTTCTTTTAGTGTTATTCGAAGTCTCGTTTGTAGTAGAATTTTTTTGTAAATCTTTAGAAGTGTCTTTTATTTGATTCCCTGAAATGATTGTGCTTAAATCCAGTTGTTGGTTTATTTCATTGCTAGTATCGTATTTGTTTTGAGTTTCAAAAACATGAGTTGGGCCGTATGGATAATCGTTGAATACTGAGGGCTTTAATTTATTTATTAATATGTCTGGTTGGATAATTGGAGACGTGTCGCTTTTGGAACATTTGGAACCATCTTTACACTTTACTGTTGAGGTATCCTTTTTATCTGAAATATAAAAATAATTAGCTGTTTTTTTTAAGTTGTTCTACAAATATAATTGATTGGTTAATATAATAATAACCATACTCTTTGGTTATTATTATATTAAAAAATAAACATATTTATAAATTGACTTTTCACTTTGAAAAATTAAAACAATAATTTTCGACCACTTTTAGTTTGACCTTTCTTTGATAAGAACGCCCTCAATGGTACCAGTTTTTTAAAGTTACAAATTAAAAATTTTGCCAACAACATACAAATATTTTTAAAGATAGAATCCCTTTCTTTTTCGATTTTTAAATACTGTAATTTTAGATTTATATTATTAACATATCTACTTACTAAACGTCGACCTCTTGTTCCTTTCTATATAACTGGAGACGACAGCGCCACTTTGTAGAAAATTTTCACTAAAAACATCGTAATCGCTTTGAAACATATTATCCGCGTCTAAAGAATTCGGTCTAAAAATAAAAGAACTAACTCCAGGCCTTTGAGTTCTAGCCCTAATCCAGAGACCTTTATTCAAAATATTATTTCTTTCCAATTTAGGCTTTAAGAAATTCGATTCAGCCTCCAAATAAGTTGAGGATATGGCAGTTATAAAATTTAAAATTATCGATAATTTAAACATCACTGTTGTTGACGAAACGTTTCAAAGCGAACAAGCTGTGAATAATGCTAGAAATTTTGCTACAGTTTTGATAGTAATGCGAGTTGTAAGTTTATTTGTAAATAAGATTAGAGATGTGCTAAATGTATCGATAAAATTAATTATTATTCATGTTATCATAAGTTTGTCTGTACGTTAATATTCTAATAATCATCAATCAATTAAATTTGTCATAATTAAATTGTAAGATAAGTAGATAAGTAGTCGCTATTTTCTTAAGAAGTACCTTATATGACTGAGGATCCTATCAATTTAGATTTAAAGCCAATTTTTAGTTTTATACAAATAGTTTTATATTTATATTATGTACCTATGTCTGGATGAATGATGATGGTGATGATAATTTTATAATTTAATGATCTATAATTTCAGTCAGATTTTTTTTAATTGTTTGGAATATTTTACTGAAGATATCCCTTTCTACTTACTTAGCAAAATATTATAAAAGTATAATAAAAAGTAAATTCAGCTATCGATGACTCAGATTAACTTTATATATTCTTTTAATCCTTTATTACAATCTAATTATCGATATAATGTTTATCGACAAGGAACATCAACATGAAATGAAAAGAAAAAATGGTATGTTTATAATTCTTAATCACATTTCATTCATACTGTTTTAAGCGTCATTTTAGTTTTTGTCTTTTTTATAATAACAGCCTCTTGGGAATTTCGTCTTTGTGATTTATTTTTTAACTACCCGCAATTGTGCATGTATTCTATACATAAACCTTCCTCTTGAATCACTCTATCTGATAAAAAAACGCATGCAAATCGGTTGCGTAGTTTTAAAGATTTAATACATTAATTATACATAGGGACAGACATAAGAAAGCGACTTTGTTTTATACTATTATTCTTGTTATGTATTTAAGTTTATTCTATACTTGAGGCTACATTCAGGGTGTAAAAGACTTTCGAAAACTGAGACAGTAGACAGCCCCCCATGATTATAGCGCAGTGTATATAATCAATTGAAATGTTACATGAGCTTTGCATTTCTTAGTGCTCGCAATTTTATTTTTGGGACATGTGGGGGAGGTTAATAGAAGCTTAACTTGAAGTTTGTGGGGTCGCCGCCCTTGCCATTCGGCCGCCATTTTGAAAAACACTTTTTTCGCGATATCTTTACGATACTGATTCGATATATATCGAAACTATGCGTCTTACAAAAAAATTGTTAAGACGTAATTTGTAGTAAATTATCTTGCCTACAAATATATTAATATAACTTTTAGCTTTAAATTGAAAATCTAAGAAGTTATATTTGTCGTCGAAAGAATATTCGGTCCTAGAATTGTAACATTTCAATGGACTAATATGACATGATCCTGACGCAGACTTGTGTCAAAGTCTTGCGCCCGGGATTATTAAGAGTGCGTTCCACTAAGCGCTCAAAACGATTAAAATGCTCTTTTAGCCATTCCACATACCGACCGCGGTCGTTGTGGTCACGGCAAAAACGTCACTCATTACGTCATGACTAATGCTCACGAAAGGCTCACAACGACCCATCTGAAGAGGTGGGTCAAAGTAGTCGTTGAGATAAATTTGGCGCAATTTTTGAAATTGATTTTGAAACATGACATTCAAACCTCAAAAATGGCGACAGGGAATCAAGTGAAAATGAGAAAATGTGGGAGACGATTAAATATAAAAAAGGTTGAATATTAAGTACATTTATTAAGTACTATATTAATACATCAACAAATAATACTTTGATCCTTTCCGGGCTCGGCTGCTACGCGATTCTTTCTGTAAAACAAACGTAAACACCGACTTAAAAAAAATACTTCGTACGGACTTTAAAATTATGAAATAACTATTAAACCACTTCTAAATTTGCGAAATGGCGTCGTAAAATAATACAATTTATCTCTCGTTTAGAATCCTAGGAAATTTATAAATTTACTGTTCTTGTATCTTCCGGTGACATATATATTTATTGATTCACTAACCTCTTAAAACAGGGGAAGTCCCAAAACTTCTGATCTCTTCCATAGTCCTCTCCATCTTGTATAGTCTGTGGCATGTCCTTGCCCATAGACTCGGGAAGAAGGAGGCATAGACTACCCCCCACTATGCCGATAGATCCTAGAATCAGTAGTGGAATCTCCTTCGCTATGGTCGACTGGAATAAATGTAAGGTGAATGTTTTAAATTATCCATACTAATATTATAAATGCGAAAATAACTCTGTCTGTCTGTCTGTCTTTCCATCACGCTGAAACTACTGAACAAAGTTTTCAAGTTCAATTAAGTATTTTTTGGTTTCACTCATGATATAAGCCAATTAAAAGGTTGAAAATAAAAAATAAAGAAAGGGAAAATCACGAGTAAAAATTAGATACATTAAAATTAGGAATAATAGGGAATAATAAAGCAATTTCTACATGGAAAATTAAAAAAAAATACTTATTATCCATACTAATATTATAAATGCGAAAGAAACTCTGTCTGTATGTCTGTCTTTCCATTCCACGCTAAATCTACTGAACCGATTAGAACGAAATTTGGTACACAGATGGTCTAGAGCCTGAGAAATTTACTTTTTACTACTTTTTAACTACTTTTTAACTGGAAAAAAGGATTTAAAGGGGGGGAGGGGTCAATGTTTATATGAAAGTCCACGCGGAGTCGCGGGCAGCAGCTAGTTATGTATATATTCATAGCTCAGTCCTATCCCGAGATAAAGTAATTTAGTTGTTATCAAAACGCAAGAAGCTCTAGCATACATTGGACATGTAGTTACATAGGAATCAGATTTCTAACCTACACCAACTTGTCTTTCAAATTGATGATTATATTCGTCACTGATCTTTGATAAGTGCAATAATGGTCGTGGCATGTTCATGGACATTGTCATTTTCATGGTCATTGTCAATTTTATGGCCATTGTCATTGTCGTTTTCATAGCCATTGTGATTTTCATGGTCATTGTCAATTACATGGTCGTTGTCAATTTCGTGGCCGTTGTCATTGTCGCTTTCATGGCCATTGTCATTTCTATGGTCATTGTCAGGGTCACGGCAATAGTCACGGTCATGGTGATCTTACCAAATAAACGATATACGGCACGAGTATAGTAGCGACATATCCAGTGATGTGTATGAGGGCGAGACCCTGAGCGCGGAGCACAGTCGGGAGCAGCTCCGCCGCGTACTGCATGCCGATGTTGAACGATATGTTCACTGCGAAGCGACCGATTATCGCTAGAGACGCTGATGGTAGACCTGGAAACGTAGTCAAGGTTTATTATTGTTAAAATAATGAATTTAACAAATACTCCATTGTTAATAATAAATGCCAACATAAGAGCTTAAACATGGAGAACATTAGACATAGATTAAATTGTGTCATAATTGGCTGCGACAGTCACCCGGTAAGTTAATGCCGTATGAAATCGTGTAGAGAGTGAAGTAATAAACACAATACTCGATTGTAAACAATAAATGCCATAAAAATAAAGTTATAAGCTTAGACATGGAGGATAGACTGCAGAGTATTTAAAAATATATATCTATAGATCTACTTCAACATTATTATACAAAGAGAAAATATTTGATTATTTGAATTGGAACCAAAAATAAAATCAAATAGATTTTTTAAGAACCTGGCTTGTTCTAGACTATCTTGAGCTACGAGATGAACATAGGCTACATTTTGTTGCAGAAAAGGCTTGAATAGGTGGGAATAGAACATAAAATTGGGTATGAAATTTCTTTATTATGACCTTGAGTTTTGTAGCTGTCAATCGTTTATTCTTCGTAAAAGAACGATTCTTTCTTTTTACTAAGAAATGAATAATTAATAAAATGTTGCGTACCGAAAGGCACTGCTGTCGCGGCAAAACTGAAGAGGCCACTGACCACCATTGAACCGAAAGCAAGCCAGCGGCGACCCACTCTGGAATAAACAATTTTTTTTTATAAATACACATACAAATATTTACCCAGTGTGAGGATCGAACCCACAACTCTTGGCGCAAAATGTAAGTACTTCACATAGTGGTTGTTTTAATCTTGGTAGACTTTTTCTTATAACATAGGGGGCAAACAAGCAGGCGAGCCACCTGATAAAAAGTGGTCATCGCCGCCCAACAGTCGTAGATCTCGCTCGGCTCAGGAGTTTAAAGAAAGTACCCTCTCTTCTTGAAACACCCACGTCCATTATGATATTGACTTACATATCCAAAGTCAATATAAGAAGAATGTCTGCAGGAAACTCCGTAGCGGTGGCAATGGTGAAAGTCACGAACATATCCAGGCCAAGAGATCCCACGTTCCTGACGTGGCCGTCGAACACCATGGCTATGCACGTCCAGATGATGAGGAGCAGGATGGAGTGGGTCCGCAGACGAGGTGTCTTGAACAAGTCCAGGAACGAGGAGTTCTTGATGTCTTTCTCTGCTTCAGCTATTTGAGTGGCTGTTTCCTGTTACATTTGGTTGTGGTTAGGACACTTGCACTAATATTATATTAATGTTTGTATATTATTATTACTATTAGTTCTACACAATATGTTATAACGAAAGTTGTAAAGCGCCGTCTGATTACTTACTATTTGTATATTTTCTCTTTATTATGGTTGCCTGGAAGAAATTAAACTGAGGTAATCTTAAGTTATAATGTCGTCTCCCAAACAGGGTATAGAAGCGTAGTGTAATTTACTATTTCCTAACGTAACAAAGTGTTTGAAGCCTATTCAATTCAAACATAAAATTAAATCTTTTCCCTTTATACAATAGTTAAGATTGATTTAAATAGAATATATTAATATTATTTTCCATACCCTAAACTCTTTTAATACTTCATCAGGGATCTTTCTGTTGTTGACTCTTTCACATTTTTGAATTATCTTCAGCGCTTCTTCTATTCGCCCTTGCGATATCAACCATCTGTAATTTCAAATACACAGGGTTTAAAAGACAATCCTGAAAACTGAAACCGTAGAAAGTATCCCCCCACGATCATAGCTTCGTGCATATGACGCATATTTTTACAAGTCATTAAATACTAGCCGTGCCCCGCGATTTTACGTGCGTAGATCCCGTTCCCTCCATATCCATACATAAATTCTTACAAACTCTTACATTTATAATATTAGTAGGATAGGATCTATCTATCTAAATTAAACTCCTACTACCCGCAATGATTACCTACGCAACGCGAACGGCGCAAGCGCACTTTTAAAACACATTGCTGTAATTTCAAAGTAATGCAGACTTTATTGTTTTAAGTATATTTATTGTTATTGTTGTAAGTAAGTAGAAGTATACTTAACTACAGTACTATAAACATTACCGGACCACAAAAGTAAAAAAAGGACAAAACTGACATGTAATTTTTATGGTTCAGAATCATTGTCGGAATGCAAGCTCCAAATTTTCACAAGTCTTTAACACCTGTATATTATGTAAAATAATTATTTTGAAAACTAGCTAATTTCGTATAAAGAAAACAAAAACAATACCGGCGCAATACACACACGGTGTTAATTTTTTCTATTGAGTTCTAGAAAGAAAATGTCAAAAGAAAGAAAATATCCACAAATGTCAGCTTAATAAAGCGATATCTCTTTCGCACGTAAGACTAATTGTCTGTGTGCGAAAGAGATGCCGCTTTATTAAGCTGCTATTTTCCTGTGGCCTCTTTTTAACCTTCAATACAAATATTAAAGACTTTTCAAACGAAACGCTACTTACCGGGTTCAGGAAAATCTTATAAATAAAAAGTAATACTTTAATTATTTAAAAGGGTCTTTAAGGGACTATCAAAACATTATTGGTACTTTTTTTATAATATAAATGTTTTAATTCCAGTGATACTTTGTTAATCATTAAAATTATAAGCTCTGATTTACTATAATGAAATTGGTAAAGAACGAACTAATCGTGCGGTGAAATATTTTATTGAATTGAACGAACGTTGATCTCCTCGCCCGACTACCCACGTTATATCTACCCACTATACGGATAAAACCTAAGATTGTAAAAATGTAAAG
>DWAJ01005198.1:0-11811 GCA_018238005.1 Eurema mandarina | reverse complement strand
CTGTGTGTGTGTGCGTCACCTGGTCGTTGACGAAGAGCAGGCGGTCGTGTGTGTATGGTATATGTACATCGTCTGTGTGTGTGCGTCACCTGGTCGTTGACGAAGAGCAGGCGGTCGTGTGTGTACTGTATATGTACATCGTCTGTGTGTGTGTGCGTCACCTGGTCGTTGACGAAGAGCAGGCGGTCGTGTGTGTACTGTATATTATGTACATCGTCTGTGTATCTGCGTCACCTGGTCCTTGACGAAGAGCAGGCGGTCGTGTGTGTATACTGTATATGTGCATAGTCTGTGTGTGTGCGTCACCTGGTCGTTGACGAAGAGCAGCCGGTCGCCGGGTATGAGGCGGCCGTCCTGCTGCGCCACGCCGCCCGGCACCAGCGAGCGGATCACCACCAGCGTGTGCGCCGGCCGCAGCGGGTCCTGGTAGTCCAGGATCGAGAAACCGAGCCCGCGCTCGCCCTTTACCAGCTCTGTAAAGCCAGCAATTTTTATGAGATACTCTTACAGTATACGTACTTGTATTGCCATGCCTTGTGCACACTTGCTGTAATTACTTCTTAAATACGTAATATCCAATTTTATAAACTAAGAATCGCGCCCCGCGGTTTTACCCGCATTTATGCATGTATTATACACATAAACCTTCTCCTTGAATCACTCTATCTGATAAAAAAATCGCATGGGAATCGTTTGCGTACTTTTAAAGCAAACAGAGATAGACATAAGAAAGCTACTATTTTTTTATACTATGTAACGATATTATATTTAACACAAAACTAGGTCAAAAGGAAAGGTAGGTAAGGTACGTTACCGATAATCTGCGGCTCAGAAGCCCACATAGCCAGCCCGGTTAAGGGCTCCAGGCTCCGCGAGCGCACCTTGCCCGCCACGCCTAGCGCTCCACCCTCCTCGCCACCTGCGCCCGCACCCGCTAGGCTGCCGTCTGACTTCGCCTGCAAAAAAAAATTTTCAATAGATAAGAGTGATTGAAGAGGAAGGTTTTTAGAAATATTGTATTAGTATTGCGGGTCGCTAGTTTTATTATATCTCTTTAGTTTAATGGTTTATAATTTATATATTCCATGAGTTACGATTTTTTGGGTCATGAAACCTTAAAAAGTATCAAAAATCGTGCATAAGCCCTATTAGTTACTAGTGAAAACGTGTATGTAAGTGTGTGTGAGTGTGTGTGTGCGTGTACCTTGACGAGCGTGTGTGCGGGCGGCGCCAGGTCGAGGGGGGGCGCGGGGCGCGGGCGCGCGCACACCATGCACACCTCGCTCGACAGCTCCTTCAGGATCGACACCACCTCCAGGTGGTTCATGCCCAGCAGCCGGTGACCGTTCACCTCTACGCACATCGTAAGGTTTGAACAACATAAGGAAATAAAATGTTTTTACAAAAACCACCGCTTCCAAGTACATGCAAAGTTAAGCTTTATATGATTTTCTTATGGATTCTATTTGAAAAACAATCGTTAAACTCGATTTGAGAACAAACTTTAGTTTCGAAGTTGATTGAAAAACTTATTACGTAAAGATACTGAAAGTGAAAATTAAAGTGCCACGGAAAGTCTTGTAAATACTCATTTAAAAAAATATTATAAAACAAAATTCCCAATTTTAATGTGCAGATATTTCTCCAGCAATTTGTACACGTCACAAAACCTCTAGAGTAACACCTTTTCAACTCAACGCCCGTAAAACCTTGTATACCTATTTTATACAATATCCAACTAGTATAACACTAACCAAGTAGCTCGTCGCCGGGCCGATGCACGCCGGCCCTCCCCACGGGCCCCTCGGGCAGCACGGAGCGCACGTAGTGGTGCGGCCGCACCTCGCGCCCGCCCTCCACGTCCACGGTGCCTTCCAGCGAGATGCCCAACCCGCCACCGCCACGTGCTACTACCCCTACTACTATTTCCACCTCGTCACCTGAAATATTCATTAGGTAAACATTATTATACCCCTCTCATTCTCATAACTAGGATCTTTAGCGTTAAATAGAATACCCAATGTCAAGAGAGTGAAGCTTTACAACGGTGAAAAATAATTTCAAATAGGTTAAGTAGTTTCCGAGTATATTCTATGCAATATTTTATTAGCTATATTGCGTTTATTACTTAGTTTACTAAGATTTTTGTTTTATACATTTAAAAAATAAAAATAAGACTTTACAACATGGTGACCTTTTTATTAGGCGTACTCGTCAAACCTAAAAAAAATCTAAACTACTCAAAGGCATCAAGAGACAGATTAGAATAAAATTAATCAATACTTCGAAACAGAAATTAAAAATAAACAACCTGTACATTCCATAAGATAGTGTCTCCTGCGTGTATAGAATACTTGAGAGAAAACAACACTCTTTTTAAAAAAATACCTATTTATTTGAACTGTATGTACGACTAAATATGTATATCGAATAGTAGTAGTAATATATAGTCTGTTGGAAATAAAAATGATGGTTAACTCACCCAATATGGCCTGCCATTTTCTCTTAATTGCGTCTCTTTGCTCTTGCGTGCGCGGCATCTCGAAAGCGGGTTGGGGCCTGTGCACCGTGGACGCCGAGCTGCGACCACTTTCACTCACATCGTCCGTGTTATCAGCACTGTAACAATGGTTAAACTTGATATGGGAAATTACACAACTTATGGTCCTCTGTAGGACATGTAGGAATACTGGGGTTAAAATTTATTTTCTGTAAAAATGTGGTAAAAACTATTATGAATTTTTGGCGAGACAGACATCGAAACATACTAATACAAGCAATAACGCAAAAGCGTTTATAATATTTGTAAGGATTACAATCTATATTAGTCCTTACAATTATTATTAATTTATGTTATCTATTTAAGACGCTTGAGTTGTTTTATATAATCGTAACTACTTGTTCTATAGTGTATGGATTATGCAAATTTCTCTAAAGGTAATGGAGAATATTCTCACGTGGTATTCAAATGCGTCATCTGTATAAGATGCTCGCTAGAGTCGGAGTTGTCAGCATGGTGCATGTGCAGGAAGGGGTTGTGGTGCGCTGGGTGTGCGGGGTGTGTGTGGGGCGCGGGCGGTGCCGCCGCGCTCTCGCCCGCCGCTATAGCCTGCTGGAGCTGCTCGAACTTGGGACCGCGGAGGTATCTGAAATTTGCCATTTTTTTTTATGAACAAATGTTTTAAAGCATTTAAATGTATGAATACTTTATATTAAATTTCACTTTTTACATAGTTTACTTCTTTATAATATCTATGAATTTAATGTACGTGCGGTTATACCATGTGACCTTTGTCATAACAAATAATATAACCTCTACCTCACAAAAGTACTATACAACTAAAATGTACAACACGCACGCACGCACGCACACGCGCACGCACCTCTCCAGCTCCAGGGTGACGACGCTGCCGCTCTGCTTGAGCGCGTCGACGGCGCGCTGGTTGGACTTGCCGGCCAACGACACGCCGTCCACGGCCACGATGCGGTCGTTGACCCGCACGCGCCCGCTCAGCGCCGCCGCGCTGCCCGCCGTCACCGACTTCACGAATATACCAGACAGCTCCTCCTTCTCGCACACGTAACCTGACCGATTTTAACCATTCATTTATTAAGGAATTCTTGACAAACATCACAATTTAAACATCGTAATAGAAGCCTAGTTTTTTACCTATAAACGTCTATTCTGAATAAAATCATTTACAGTGTACATTTTACATAATCCATCCACAAAAACTTAATTATAGATATGAAGGGTGCCCGGGGTAAAATATATACTATAGCATTTTAAAATAAGTTGCAACATACCTGCAATAGTTATGCCCAACCCATTTTCGTCTTTCTTCAACTGCACTGTAAACCTATCTGCTTCGGGGGATTCAGCATCTTCAAAATAAAGAAAAATCCATATAAGATATATATTTCATAAAAATTATAAAAGTATACATAAAAAAGAACCTACCACTTTCAATTGGTGGTGTAATGGATTTATCAAAGACAAATCTAGAGGAATTTGTACTGTTTGTTACTGGTGTTGGCTGTGTGTGAAAAACTTGTTCAATTCCAGCTTCCATTAAATAGCGATCGAGCGCTTCAGGACTTGACAAGAGTCTGAAAAGTGACAACAAATACATTTAAAATATAACTAACATTACGTGCTACCAAAAAAGTTGGTCCAAAATGAGTTATTATCTCACCTGAGTGTCACTTTCTACAAACAATTTTGATTAAAAGCCATTTATTCAAACATTTCCAATACAAAATTTCAAAGACAATAAGGTGTTGTGCAAGGAAAATTAAAGTTTATGTTAATACAAAACATACCTAGCCGGTACAATGGGCGCGTTAGATGTGTGGACAGCTGTAGGGTCAACCGGCCGGGCTACGACAAGGCGAACTCTTGAACCAGACGCTCTGAGAACACCCGCTACTTGCTCGGAACCCATTTCTATTAAACTTACCTATGAAATACAAATTTCATTTTAATTAAACACACTTTTACAAGTTCTAGGTAGATTCTAGATATAAAAACATTAAACTAGATATGAAAAATTATTTCTTCCGGCTCACACTGCTATGCACTTATGTATAAATGATATAAAAGCAACCACTCATACAAGTAACTAAAAATGTGAGTTAAAAATCTTATTTTAATTGAATGTTAAATATATAAGCACTGAAGAGTTCTGAAACTTTATAAATCTTGGTCTGATTTCAAAAAACAACTAAGTTTTATGAAATCAACAAAATGATTATTTTGTCTTTACGCATTTATGAACATTAAACATCATATAATATTTGTTTATATCACATACATCACCAATCTGTAATATATGATCCCCAGATTTGAGTTGTCCATCTCGGTCTGCAACACCTCCCGCTAATATTGTTTTAACAATCACTCCACTTGTTCTAGCACCAATTATTCCTAAATAATATATGTATATTAATGAATTAGTAGAGTATTAAAATTCAAAGTGTAATGTTGTAGTAAAAAGTAACAATATGAGTAGTAAGTTAGGGAAAAATATACCAAATCCTAATCCAGTTCCATCATTAACTAAATTTATGACTTCTACTTGAGCCCAATCGCCCGCCACAATATTGGTTGATGCTGATGCTAATGAGTCATCATTGCGTGCTATTTCTGACAATCCTCGTGTCTGAAATTATAAATGTATTCAAATATACTTTGTAAAGTAGTACATTGAAATACTTGTCACTATAACTACCTGTTTAGGCGACATATTAGAGTCTACAGATGCTGTATCCAATCCTACTATTCTTTCATTATCTGAACCAAATTCAAGACTCTGTGGTGGTGAAACTTGAGGCACTCTTTGTTCTTCTTCACCTTCATGGGCTCCATATAGATTTCTGCTTTGCAAAGCTAGTTCTCCTAATTAAAAAGAGTTAATATGGATAAACAAGAAATATTTTTAAGTATAATTGACAGTGTGCTTGAGGATCTTTATACAAATTTTTTGCATTAAGTAGCCTCGTGTAGAATGTCTCAGAACAATTTGACATTCTATGTTGGCATCCCATATTGACAAATTGTGTTAAATACATATAAAAATATTTTTCCACTTTCCTTCATTATGATGTATTTGAATCAACAGACAGATTGATGCATGCATTGTATACACACATCTTTTGCTTTATCATATGCAATATATTGACACTTACAAAGTGGTTGAGCTTTCAATATTTCCATATACATATAAATATAGAAAAGTATATAGATAAAGGGAAAAAATAAAGTGGAAATTAATATTATTTTAGTATAATAATAAAAAGGTTCTCCTTTTTTGCTCTATAGGTAGGTAGTAGCTACATTACATAGGATAACAACAAAGTCAGCTAGTTTATAAATAATCATGATGAATAAGAAGCATTGAAATATGATAAAAAATAGAAAAGCAAAATAAAAGATGGTTCAATTGTACATACCAGCGGGAGTTATATCAAAGTCTCCAGGTATGATTGAGGGATGATGTGCCACTTGTGTTGCCAACATACCAACTGAGTCATGCAATGTGACGATGCTTCTTAAAATTGGACTTTCCAGCAAATTGATTAACATATTTAAATCGTCATTTGTGGCAGCCTTTAAGAGAGATACAACAGATTTTTTTTTAGCATTAAACACTAAGGCATATTGGAAACTGAACAAATATATCCATTTGCAATCAGGTACATAGTTGATTTACTTTACTCAATATTAACCATTTGTTGAGATTTATTGGTAATATGAATAAGATATGTTCAAATGAGGAAATCTAAAAACTACCTTTAATTTGGAATCATCACTTTGATCAACAGCTGATTTGACACTCTCTAATTGTTGTAGAGCATTTGATATATTTACATTAAAATGCATTCTGAAACGAAAATATTGTATGTTTAAAATAGATTATTAAAAGTCAATGTAAATTCCCAAAACATTGAAATCACAAACTTGTCATAGGCCTTGGTCATAGAAAGTTGTAATGTATCTCACTCGATGATATTCTACGGTTAAATTTCTTTTTTTATTAATAGCTTTTTACTTTTTAAATATTTTATAATATTAAAATCAAACAATAAACATACAATCAAACACTAAATATAATGTATAAAGTTAAACTGTCTGCTGACTGCAGAGTGCAGACTGCTGAGTGCTGACACTTGACAGTTGATATGTCAAATAAAAACCAAAGAAAAATTATATACACAGTGTATATACACAGTATACACAGTGTATATAATTTTTCTTTGGTTTTTATTTGTGAATATATTGAAATAAAAGTGCGAAAATGTATCCGTAAAATAATACAATTTGTCTCTCGTTTAGAATCCTACGAATGTTTATAAATTTCCTAGGAAATTTATAAATTTGCTATCCTTGTTATTTTCCGGAGACATGTTCATTTCAAAAACAAATATTTTGACCGTTGTATAGACAAAATGACAAGTTGTTTATACCTATTACCTACTCAATTTCAAAATTCTGAGTTTGTAACTTAATTCTTGAATTGAATTGATTTGAACTTGAGTCTTCCTCTTCAACGAAGTTGTTAGTCGTTACTAGTTTCGCGAGAGCTAAGGCAAATATTCAAAAGTATAAAAAACGTTAAATATCACGTTGCTATAAAGATCCTTCTAATTCATATTTATAAAATGATCGTGAGTGTGTGACTGTAAGAATGAACTATTATAATTTATTTTATTAACAATTTGGTTATGTAGATACTACTAGAAAATCATAGGTCAAGAAAAGAGCAAAAAAAGAAAAGAAGGGATAAGTTTGTTTAAAAATGACCACTGATCCTTATGAAGTAATTGATTTAACTCTTCCGTCCGTTGGCTCACAAAATGCCGTACATACTCCCGTTAATCACTGCAATTTAGTTTCTGATGATATTATAGTGATAGATGAATCAGACTCGTCATTTACTCAACAACATATAATAGATTTACAACAAAGACGTAAATCCGTATCCACAAGAACTGAATTGTTGAAAAATAAGCGGGTAAGACAAAAAAAAAACAAAATTTTGTTTCAATTTATAACTGCTACTATAATATGTATTTTTTCAAGTTAACTATTCATATTTATCCTTATTTAAGTAAGTATAAATTTTAGTTTACAGTCCTTGAAACACCAGAAAAGAAGATTGGAGAGTGTCCCATTTGCTGTGAACGGTTAGGGAAGAAACCAATGTCATCAACAAAGTGTGGACATGTATTCTGTTTAGAATGCATCAATAAATCTCTAAAATTTAAAAAACAGTGCCCTCAATGTAGACAATCATTAAAGGGTCCTTCTTCTGTTCATCCTCTGTATTTACAATTAAAATAATAGAAAGTGAATGAGGACTTTTTAAATGTATAATTCTAATATTAATTTATTATGTACCCTCTAAGACTGTAAATATGGTGTGAAATTTGTCAATTGTTGATTAAATAATTAAAATATCCATATATAACATTATTCTATTAACTATTCGTAGAATGTGACTGTGGCTATATGTGCATTAAATCTAAAGAAATATAACTTACATTTTACACAGTAGTTTTTTTTATATCCAATAATCAAATTATATAAAGTATTGGGTATCATAACTATTATTAATAACATTTTCGGATTTGAGATATAAGATTACAAAATACAAGAGCAAGAAATATAAAAGACTTAAATAATTTATACTACAAACTCAATGGAGAATATTATTAGCTTTCATCAACTAAAATTGTTTCCAATGTAGGACTTTTAGATTTTTCTCTATTTTTTTTCAAAAATGCCATCCCATGTACTCTGTAGTGTTTTTTTAAACTACTTGAGTCATTAAATTTATCTCTACAAATATTACATTGGTTTGCTTCTAGTGTTCTCTTATCTTCAGAATCTAAAGAAACATGGGACTTTTCTAACGCGTCTTTGTTAAAACAATCAGTCTTGTTAACATAAACATCAACATCATTAATTTCATGTTCTAGTAGCAAATGTGTTGCAAATGATGGCTTAACTGCAAAGCATTGTCCACACTCCATGCATTGGTATGCCATACATGGCTCTTTGTGGGATAGAATGTGTAATCGAAAGTCTTCCAAATTTTCAGAATGGTAACTGCATCTTTTGCAAACATTCCCTATATTATTTTTTTCAACAGATATGGATCTTGCAAGTTTTGCATCTTCTAAACTTAATTTTGTAATGGTTTTCTTCTTCCGATTTTTTTGCTTAATCACTCTATTTACCTTTACCTTTTTCTTAATGTTTGTTTTATTATTTATATTTTTCGTAGTTATTCTTTTCAAATTTACTTTAAGATCCAAACATTTAATTTCCTTGTGAAATTCCTTGAAATGAGCTTTGATGGCTTCCCATGATTCATTTACTTTTACTTTACATAAATAACAAACAATTTGCATTTGGGTAGACTTTTGAAGTTTACCTCGTGGTAAATCTATAGTAGTAGTTACTTTTAGAGTACAATATGGGCATGCCCATGGCTGGTTTTCCAAATTTGAACCACTCCATTTGTACATACTTTTAGAACATTCAGTGCATGTTTTTATTTCAATTTTTTCCATAATCTTTGTTATAGGTTTAATATTACATAGAGTGCTATGTTTATCAATGTGGTGTGTAAGCAAATCATGAACATTATTAAAAAAAGCCCCACAGTTCCAACATGGATACAGTTGAATATTTTTTGATAATGCTCTAAAGTGCCTTTCTAAATGCTTGTTTACTTGGTTAACACTTAAGAAAATTCCAGGACACTGTTGGCATTCATAATACGTTGGATAACTAGTTTTGTCACAACATCTCACAACATGTTTCAGGACAGCATTTTCATTATAACCAGCAAGATAACAACTTGGGCACTTATATATTTTATTAAAATGGCAAAGTCTCATGTGTGGAGTGTAATTGTTTGGATGTAATAAGGGACACTCAGGCTTGAAGCATTTTATTCTAGATGTCACTCTCATCATTTTGAAACCTTCACAGTCATGGGTGTATGGATAAAAACACGCATTTTTACCCAATTGTATACCACATTCAGGGCATATAAATGGTGGACTTTTTAAGTGTAACCGTATGTGTGCATTCAGGGCACAGCTTGAGGGTAGAGTGAACAGACACACTGGACATGAAAATATCTTACTCAAATGTTGCATATAATGTTTTACTCTATCCTCCTCAATTATTCCAGATACAGTTATATTTTTTTTACAATCAAAGCAGATAATATCTGTTTTTTGAGCATTGTCATCATTAACAGTAATTGTGGATGCCAAAGGTGGATCAAAAATTTGATACACTAGAGGTTCCAATTTTAGATCACTTAGATTAATTGTTGCTGTTCGGTGAACATGTGATCTTATATGTGATAGAAATTGGCATCTATTATAAAAAATCATAAATTTGTAACAATATCTACAAAAATATGTAATTTGTAATGATTTCCGATTTATGTGTACTTTATAGCTGGATTCAAACAAAAACCTGAAATAATGAAGCGGTTTTAATGATACCAGTGAACAGATATTCTATAATTTATACTTAATGAGAGCTCAAAATAGGTATATTAGTTCTTGTTCATAGTAAATAAGCACATTGTTTAAAATTTGTCTAAAAATTAATAACTTACTTGTCACTACAATCAGTACATGCAAATATTTTATATCCATCTATTGGTATAGGTATTTTATAGTTGGGCATTGCTTTTGTAAATAACATATTCTTTATGCTAATTCTATCATTAACAGGATCTGTTGCCATTTTTTAAAGTTTTTAAAATAATACTTTAAATTAAATAGTGTTTCTGAAATATTAATAGCAAGTTATGTATGGGGTAAACATATTAGGTATATACTCAAAGATAGCACAATATTTTAGATGCCAATGAATAATATATAAAAATAATCCCTTTTCTGCAGGGTAAACTAACAAATTTTAATTACTATATAATACCTCTCCATTATTGTGAAAAATTCGATTTTCTTTTTCACTTAGAACTTCTCTTGACATATATTTGAGTCTGGCCATTTATAAAAAAAATAACAAGTATTGCCAGTTCCATAGAGTATTATATGGTTTGATTAGTAACACCTATTTTGTATTGATAAATTATTTTGGATTTTGAATAAGTAAATTTACATTTTTATTAATACAAACAACTATTGTAATAAAAAACAATAGTACCAGAACGATTGGAATACTTATTTTGATTCACGAGTATTAGATTATTCTTTGTCTACATTTTGCATAAAGCTAACAGGTATTATAAAAATTAACTAAATATTTATAAATGATGAATTTATTTACAGTATTAAATAAGGTAGTATAGTGTTAAAAACTCATCTAGCCAGATGGCTTCGCTGTTGCTGAAATGAAATATGAATATTCCTTTATTAAATGTGTTTACATAATAAAATAATGAAGAATAACAAGAGGAAAGTTCATATTGTGTGTAAGTCACTGTGGCTAACCAATAGTTATCGTGACACGTTGATTCGACACTAATACGTTACAAA
This sequence comes from Eurema mandarina, assembly GCA_018238005.1. Classification (NCBI taxonomy): domain Eukaryota; kingdom Metazoa; phylum Arthropoda; class Insecta; order Lepidoptera; family Pieridae; genus Eurema; species Eurema mandarina. Next base: position 780 of record DWAJ01005198.1, on the reverse strand, counting down.
ATAGATTTTTCAAATCAATTATCATAATTAAGTAACTAAATTCTAATTAGTTAGTTATGAGTTATGACTACAACAAATGGGTGATTTATAGCAAAAACTGGTAACACTAACCTGTTTCCAAAATGGCGACTCGTCTAGTTTCGACCACCAGCCACCAGGTCAGTTACCTAAGTTTGTGCCACTTTACCATGAGTTGCCATAAAAGAAAAGAATAATAATAAGGGTTTGACAACGAATAGTTACTATTCGTTTTTTTTCAGCTATGGCAAACTATTCGGTTTCCCTTCAATCTAAAAGTCAAATGACCTCAACTGCACAGATAATACAAGATCTCTGCAGCAGGTCTCGGAATGGGGTTATCTTAACTTAGTCGAGTTTAACCCCACTAAAACACAAGTTTGCGCGTTCACCGCTAAGAAATCCCCATTCGTCATGGCGCCACAGTTCCACGGTACAGCGCTCACCGTTAATAAAAGTGTTGGGATTCTGGGAGTTGACATATCGAGTGATGTGCAATATCGGTGTCATTTGGAAGCCAAGGCCAAATTGGCCTCAAAAAAGCTGGGCGTCCTTAAACAGAGCGAAGCATTACTTCACTGCGAGGCATCTGCTTATGCTTTACAAAGCTCAAGTCAGGCCTCATATGGAGTTCCTACTGCTCCCATCTCTGGGCAGGGGCGCCACTTTACCAGCTAAATCCATTTGACGCCGTACAAAGACGCGCAATTCGAATTGTCAACGACCCACGAATCACCGACAGATTAGAACACCTAAGTCTCC
>DWAJ01005197.1:0-11813 GCA_018238005.1 Eurema mandarina | reverse complement strand
ATAAGCCACATGTTGAAACTGTTGTGATGTGTTTGAAGCAACACCTTTGAAAATGTGCAAACAACAAAAACTCGTACGGGTTCGCACAAAGCGATGAGCAATTACGACGTTATTATAGGACGAACAAACGAACAATACTTGTAACTACCCGCATACACGTGCCTTGCGCACGCGCCGGTTTTAAGTGTCGGTGATTTAAAATTAAATGTTTTTAACGGATTTTTGAAAGCGGTTTGTTTATTGTGTGAGATAGTTTGTTTAAATGAATTGTTTGGTGTTTCATAATAAATAGTAGACGGTTAAATTGTTTGTAAAATAAATATTTTTGAATAATAACATGGAACTACGTGCAACGTGATGTTAAATATAAGTATAAGTAGCGTCACGAATCTTTAGCGCTGAACGAAACCTTCGCAGAAGTGATCGTCGGTTGCGCGAGCGTTGATTGGTTGTCCCAGTCGTGTTGTTTTTCTCACACCAATACGTCAATTACGTCCGTTATATTCTCGTCCAGCGCTAGACATTAATGACGCGTACTATACCTATAGTGAAAATAATAAGAAAGAAAATTGTAGGTAATTAAATCACTTTTTTTTTCTAGTTGCCGAAGAAAATGAGTTCCAGTGTGAATTTGCGGATACCTGAATGGGATCTGGCGAAAAGTATATGTAAGTAGTAAAAATTAACTAACTTATGTCTATAGTTTTGTCTGTCTATCTTCTTAACATATATATTATATTGTTCTTAACAAATATATTATTCTATATATCTATAGTAATGTTATAAAGAAGTAAAGTTTGTGTGTTTGTTATATTGTAAGGGGTAATCTCGGGATCTACTGAACCGATTTTAAAAATTATTTCACCAATAAAAAACCACATTAATGCTGAGTGTCATAGGCTATATAAAAGAACCGAAAAGGAAAATGAACATTATGCCCAACGAAGTGGGCACGGGTCAGCTAGTACTATAGAATTTACGCGATTTACTTCTAAACGACTGAACCTGTTTTTAATTTAATTTGCAAACCGTGTATCCGGGTATTGCCCCGGGAACTATAGTAACCGTCAATTACCTTTAGCAGTGAACGAACCCTGCGCAAAAGTCAAAAATAAGGTATAGAGGTAGCGGTGCGGCGCGCGGGGCGCGTGATCGTCGGGTGCGCGAGCGTTGATTGGTTGTCCCAGTCGTGTTGTATTTCTCGCACCAACGAGCGCGATTCTACCGATGCGCAGCTATTCTCGTCAATCGCTAAACATTTTTGACGGTTACTTTACGCGGGTAACACCGCGAGGCACAGCTAGTAATATTATAAAATGTACTAGCCACCAAATAAACCCGTCTAGTTACCGTACTGAATAAAAAGTAAAAATAAAAGTTGTCCTACTTCCAAAGCTTTACTACCTCATAATGATGTATTCAAAAAAGTGAAGTTTTGTTTATCCATACTAATATTATAAATGGGAAAGGGTGCCTGTCTGTATATTTATCTTTCTTTCATGGCGAAACGGCTGGACCGATTTAGTTAAAATTTAGTATGTACATAGATAATATCCTGGATTAAAACATAGGATACTTTTTATCCCGGTATTGCCCCGGGAACCGTAAAGCCGTGGGGAGCGGCTAGTTAAATATAAATCCAACTCACGTTTCCAACGTTCTTCAACCCGTATAACTCAAGAATGGCTGTGTCCATTTTAAACATTTTGAATAGAATGTATCACTGTCATGAACACACTAAATATAACAATAGTAAAGATAACTAAAAGGGGCACATTAATAAGCACTGTACTTTTTTAAAATCATTAAGTAGCTTTATTAAATAATTGGCCATTGGCCAATTGAATTTGGTAAGTAATTTTAATTAAGGCAATTTTCAAGTTATGACTATAACTCCAGAAATAATGAAGGTCATTAAATCGCTATAAATGTCAATAAAAGTTCTGTACTTCGCAAACAGAAAGATTAAAAAAAACAATCCCACGTATAAAAGAAACATACCCTCTAACGTACCTTAAAAAAATGTTTCCCTTGAGCAATAAATACACATCTATGCATAGCTTTATCTTTCTAGGTTTAGTCATTTGGACTCTAGACCAATGTTGGACGGACGTGACGAAATATATGAGGATTAAGAGTCATTAACACCGCTACCTTAAAATTATTTCCTCTTAATGATTAATAACAGCACTAGGTTAATTATATTTATATTAAGCTATAAATAAATATTGTTCGTCACTTTTAACACCGAGGCGGTTCTGCAAATATTATGCTTACAATGTATGCACTATAACGGTTACAAAGATGATTCAATAGTAATAATACACCCATTGTGAGTCGTTCAATACTAAATAAGACTATTTTTAATATTTAATTGTAAAACTTATTTCAAAACTCGTTTCACATTGATTAGTTATATTTATTATTCTCCTTTTAGCCATTTTACAATTTGACGGGTCCATATTTAAGTATAGTCTTCAATCTATCGTAAAAAAAATGCGTTGAATTGTAAACTATATGTTAAAGAATACTCTATAAAACTATATTTTTTTATTTGCGTTATATTATGATATTTAAAAACGATACCTTATTTTTCATTTTATACAGATGGCTTTTCCCCTATAAAAAATTAAGCTACATTAGATATTTATTAGGCCAAAAAATTATATTTTATGTGGGTAAAGCACCACGACATAGCTAGTTTAATATACAAGTTAAATGCTATATTTTTTAACAATACCGTATAAGGACTCGCCGCAAATTATAATATAATATCTTTAAGTGTTTTGTGGTTTGAGATAAATAAACATACTGAAACGATTCTTTAAGTGAGTACTCAGTTCATTATTTCTAGATTTTATTATGATGAAAACTTTCAGCCGCGATCCCGCCTGATCCTAATAACTAAGCAAAATAACCTACATTATATTTTTATATGTGACATTTAAATTTATTAATACTCTTCGCGATTAGACTTGAGTTCAAATTATTTAGTTTTCGGTAATTTTTTATTCACAAACATTTTCTGGTTTACAAAAAAAAATCAAATTCTATTTGGACAATATGTGTATTATACACCATGTATATTATAAGAATACTATTTTTTTTCTTTTTATATACGTGACTTCGTTCACGCTGTTTTAATCGTAACCGAAACTTTAAAGCTTATACGCTACGCCTACTATTTTTTTTGCTTAAAAACCGTCCTCTAATATCCAGAATTATTCTAAAACAAGAATTATGTAAATCGGTTCATTTGTTATCGAGCGACCAACAAATTTTGCGATTCATCAAGCGACTTCAAAAAGGAGGAAGTTCTCAATTCGACCCGTATGTTTTTTTCTATGTTTGTTACGCGATAACTCCGCCATTATGAACCGATTGAAACAAATCTTTTTTCGGCGTATAGGTAATACCTCAAGGGTCCTATTTAAATTTAATAATACAAACAACAACCCCCAAGGGTGGAAAATTGGAACTTTTTTATACGCAATATCTCCGCCGATTACAAAACAATTTGAACGATTATTTTCTGTTGAATAGGTATTATCTTGAAGTCGGTTTTATTTTTTTTTAGTTAATAATTTTTATATTATAGATAATCCTGTTGTGACTATACAAACTTTTTCATAACAAAAGTACGTATGCAGGTTATTTGACAGAAAGAGAATTTAAAACATTCGCGTTTGTTGTGATCAGCTGATTTTGATTGTGATTAGTGCTATTTCTCGGATGAATGTTTTTCTTCGACAATTTCGATTTGTGCTTACTTCCCAATGCCACGAGTACGTATAGCATCTTGTATTTCTATCCTATCCAATTATCCTATATTCCTACTTATATTATAAACGCAGAAGTTTCTGAGTATCAAAATATGTTTGTTTTGATTTGGCTGAAATTTAGCATCAAGGTAGATTAGATTTAGCATATACGATTTTTAGATGCTTTATCGTCCCGGGAACGTAGACTCAAATAAAAAGTGGGTAAAATTGGTAGTGCAACTGGTATAAAGATAAAAATAACGATAAAGCTTGAGACGCTATAACATTTTAAAATCTACCAAACCTTTAAATCTACCAAAACCTATTCAGAAAATTTCTTTTAACTATTTAAAAGATATATAGATATAGATTTTGAATATCTCAGATAATATCTCAGATAAGTGAATATGGATCTTGATAACCATGGTCCCCAAAAAGGGATCCTATCCTCCTATTCCATTTATAAATGTAAAAGTTCGTGAGAATATTATGGATGTATGTTTGTTATTCTTTCACACAAAACAGCAAAACCGATTTAGTCGAAATTTGGTAAGTAGAAAGGTGATACCGTGAATTTACACATAGGGTACTTTTTATCAAGGTATTGGCCCGGGAACGGGAACTACATGGGTAAAACCGCGGGGCACAGCTTGTTATGCATAACAGAGAAATCGCGATATGGAGTCTTGATAATTATTTTTTCTTCTAGTCGATGAAGTAGACGCCTTACCTCTGATGGCTACGCCAGGTCCTATGCTGGTTATCCTGGCTATTTATCTTCTGTTCGTGCTGAAGCTTGGACCTTCTTTAATGACGAAGAAGGAGCCGTACAAACTTACAAAAACTCTACTTCTATACAACGTGTTCCAAGTCGTTCTGTCAGCTTATATGGTGCAAATGGTAACTTCTTTTGTTTTCAAATTTTTTGTAGTTCTTGAATCTTCGCCTTTAATTATATGTATACTAGCTATTGCACCGCGACTCTGTCCGTGTGGACTTTAATTTTTTTTCCCAAATTTCTTTACAATCAGTTCAGTAGTTATATCGCGAAAGCTAGACCGACAAACAGAGATACTTTCACACTGACACTATTAGTACAGATTGGGCATTTTATTTACCTACAAATTACATATTCGATTTTTCATTCAGTTTTCAGTTCGATGATCCCTGTAAGATATTGTTTTGTCGTCTCGTCCTTAAACTTGTTTATTAATCAGTTAAGTGCTAAGTTAATTTTTTATTTCAGTACATGGTTCTGCTTCTAGAAAAAGGTTTCGCACCCACCACTTGTCATATGTACGATAAGAAAGACAGAGAAAGAGTAAGTACCTATTAATAATATAAGTATTACTTCAAAGAATAAAAAGCATATATACGGTCGAATTGTGAAACCTCATTTTTTTAAGTCGGTTAAAAACATAGTCGCTTTGTCCTTTCTTCGAGATAATTCCTGAAATTCTGATAGAACACCCATGTCTCGGTGAGATTAAAAAAAGTATATAAAAATTACTTTATATTAATTGCCATAACGAATGTTGGTTAATTGGAAAATCTTCTACACGTTTACACCTGAACCGCTAATCAGGTTTCGATTAAATTTAGTTAGCTACTTAAATCCTGAGCAGGACAATAGCTCTTACTATCTCTTTCATATATTTGATACGAGATATTTTCTCTTCGATTGACTTTTCTAATCGACTTTTTAATTTGTCCAACCTTCTACAGTAGATTGCATAAGTTGATGAATTTTTCTCTCTAAAATAAATAAGTATTGTTTACTTAATAATAATATATTAATTTCGTAAACACAGATAAATGTAATAAAATCTTAGTTTGATTTAATCTAAGCGTTGAAATTATTTACATTTTTTGAATAAAAACATCAATTTGTATAGTATCCATACATAGTACCACGCTATTTCGCAATAGCAATAAGTTTCCGAAGTTCTAATAGCTTATTAGTAACACTGGTAATATTTCTCTTATCTGTAACTTCTACTAACTCTTCCAGATTCTATTCGGCATATGGATATACTTCGCCGCTAAAGTAACAGAGTTACTAGATACTGTCTTCTTCGTGCTTCGAAAGAAAGAGAGCCAAGTAACCTTCCTACATGTGTACCACCATTCAGTCATGATGTTTGGAACTTGGATGTATTTGAAATACTGGCCCTCATACACTCTTATGTTCATCGGATTCCTGAATGCTCTAGTCCACGTGTTCATGTACACTTACTATGGGTTGGCAGCGTTGGGACCGAAAGTAGCCAAGTATATATTCTGGAAGAAATATATGACGAGATTCCAATTGGTGAGTTGATAAGATTTGATATAGTTACTTCTGAAATAGCTTTGATGATTTTTGTACTGAAATATGGTAAAATAGATGCTACTAATATTATAAACGCGAACATTAATTGTTCAGATGTACCTATGTGGAAATGTTCGTTGTTCTTGTGAGAAGAAGCTACTGAATTGATTCGGTTGAAGTTTGTCATAGAAATAGGTTCTAGATCAACATAATATAAGACGAGCGCTTGGCGCAGCGGCAGCACAACTGCTTTCTGTGTGAAGGGCCGTGGGTTCGATCCCCACACCAAAAAAATATATTTGTAATTTACATTTATATTTTTCTGGTGTCTGGGCGTTGCTGTGTATTGTATGTACAAAAGAAAGATATTATGTAATTTATTCCGTTATCGAGTTGCCATAACACAAGCTTTTGCTTAGCTAGGAACTAGATGGCGCTGTGTATAAATGTCCTGATATATTATATTATATAGGACACTTTTATCCTGTTAAAAACACAGGAACGAAAACTACTCAAGTAAAATCAAGGAAGCATTTACAAAATACTTCATTTCACATTTGATTTTAGAGTATTTTTTGTAATACAATTCGTCATATCAAAAGATCTGAAGGTTGTAACATTATTCTTTTGTTAGAATTTCTAACTACATGATAACTAAGATTGGAGATAAGGAAGTTTTTAGCTACTTCATGATGTTTTTTTTTTATATTTCCAGATCCAGTTTGTCTGTATAATAGCACATTACATTATAGCCGTGAACAGAACCGAATGTCCCCCTTCGAAAGGCGTAGCTCTTTTCATTGGCTGCAACACTTCTTTCTTCCTACTTCTCTTCTTAAACTTCTACGTTCAGAACTACAAAAATAACCTCATTAAGTTAGACGGAAGCAAAGGATGTATTCGACTGATAGCGGTTAAGAAAGATAGTGAAAAAGTAGTAGACAGTGAAGATAAAAGTCAATAAGCTGATAGATTTAATCGCGATTCTTTATTAAATTGGGTTGAAGGGTACAGAACTTATGTATGGAGCAGAATTTTGTATGGGAAAAAAGTTAGGTATTCTACGTATGAGTAATGTAATCTGTGATAACGTTGGATGGACTTGTGTTAGAAGTCTAACTAGATGAAGATTCTTGCGATTTGTAACGTCACTAGTGTCACTTTTTATTTTTAAAAAGCAGACGTCATATTTATAAAAATGTAAAATTATGATTCATTTTTATGATGATCATTATCATAATCATTGAATGGTTTAAAATTTTTGAAGCTAAATAAACGAGCACCAATGTTTTTATATGATATAGTAACTTAAAATAAATATTAAATTTCATTTAAAATATAAGTAGGAGGCGTTATGCTTCTATCGTTGATGGTTTAAAAGAAAAATATATTACCCCTAGTATGATTATATTACGTCTCAAGGCAGTCACAATAAGACGGAATAGTCCATTGGAATGTTACAATTTTAGGACCGATAATTGCATTTTTTAGTACTCGCAATTTTATTTTTGGGACCTTTTGAAAAACAAATTTTTCGCGATATCTCGGAAACTATGCGTCTTACAAAAAATTGTTTCGACGTAATACCTATCAAATTATCTGGCCTACAAATATATGTTTATATAAGTTTTCACCTTAAATTGAAAGTCAAAGAAGAAGCGAAAAAGTGAGAAAAAATTTTACCTATATTTTTTTTAAATTTCTACATGTCCCAAAAATAATATTGCGAGAACTAAGAAATGCAATAGGCATTGCATGTAACATTTCAATGGACTAGGAGTATGAACTTGATTTAAAGAAGGCTTTGAAATTAAATCTTTCTCATAAAGTGTGAATTAATCACTTCACGTTTATTTTGGCTAGGTCCTTAAATATATTTTAGATCCATTTACAAACAAATGAATTTTCAAAATATTGTTAGTGTTTGCTTGACGAACATAACAAACTATGTATAAATTAATTATTTTGAATATATATATTATAATTATGAAAAGCAAAACTGTAATTATATTTTGTAAAGAAAAAAATGTAGGAAAATATTTTTTGTTATAAAATTTACAATCATTGTAATCGTAATGCATTATTGATTTTATTGTAAAATTTAATTATTTATTATTTATAATGAATTATTTAATAAATTTGGAATGTCGAAATCAAATTAACGATCGATCCATTAATCGATCGGTGACATTAGTAGTATAATTGTATTTATATTTTAGATTCATTTAATTGTTGATTGTTTTTTACAAAATTATCAAAGAAGTTGTATCTTAAATCATGTTCAAATTTTGTTCTACGGAAGAATCGAATATAAAAATAATTTTTTTATTATATTTATTGTTAGTTAGTTCTAGAATATTTCTATACATTGAATAACTTTGCCCGCGGCTTCAGCCGAAAGAAAGTTAATTAGATCATCATCTTTGATAATAATAATGACATATAATATAGATCGATAACAACATGTTTGTTTTTATTATTTTGTAAACTAACAAAAAAAAACATAAGATTTATCTATCCAATTTAATATTACATAAAGGTACATGAAAAAAATTATTTGTGAAGTAAATATACCTAATTAAAATAGTATTTTTATATATGTATGTATAACTGTAGTTGTAGACGACTGTTCAGATAGTACCTAATAATATTTGCTTAATAGCAAACTAGCTAAAATATACAAATTAGTACTCCCAGTAATCAAATGTAATCTTTCACGATCCCTAATTTTATCGATAGCCTTGAAGAAGGCGGTGTTTAGACAATAGATGTATTACGCAATGTATGTCCTACATGACCTTTTGAGAAAATTCCGATCTATTGTTTATTACTTATCAATAGCCAGTGCATTGACCTTAAGAAAATTTATTAATTACGAAGGCTCTAACGAATAATTATACTATCAATATGAATATCGCTGTATTATAAGAAGTTGTTTTCTTTTATAAAATTTGAATTTGAATGCAAATTAACAAAAAGTAGTTAAATTAATACGTTTGTTATTAAAATTTGTATTTTTCTGGAGTCTGGCCTAGTTCTTCAATTATAATATTATTCCACATTATGCGGAATAATGCTTAACGTTGTTGTGTGTGCTTAATGTTTTAACTACATATTTCGTCATTCATATATCGAGAACTATTAAAAGTTTTAAGTAGTGCTTTCGCTGGATACATGAATTACATGAGCAGTGCCAGAAAGTTAACAATTTGTTTCTTTACTTTGATATTCATCAAAATGTCGCTCTGTAATTCAAAAACAAGGTGGGTGTTGCTATGTATTAGTAGTATGTATTTACATAATAATAGTATGTATATGTAATTTATCCGTTATCTAGTTGCCATAGTACATGCACTGTTTAGCGTGCAGCTAGATGGCGTTGTATTAAAAAGAACTGTCCTTAACTTAAATTAATTTGTACTAAGCGATTATAGTTACAAAATCTCTTACGTACAGTTTGATTATTTCGTATAAAAAAAATAAAAAATAAACATATGTATATGTTTATTTTTATTTTTTAAATACATTGCTGATTTTGCAACTTCAAAATCTTTTAAAACAGTAATGGACTGGGGCTTTTGCGGTGTCTTTTGTAATAATGGTTTGAGTAAATTATAATCACTCAGTCTTATATTGTATTCTTTATGATATATTCTAAAATTGTATGGAGATCGTGTTGTCATTTATATTATACCTATAGTATAGTTATATGAAGCTGTAAACAATAAATATATTTTGAATACTTCTTTTTTTTAAAACATTACATTTTTTAAGCAACTTCAAAAAAGGAGGTGGTTTCTCAATTCTATGGGCCGATTTAAATGTTTCTTTTAGTAAGTAGTTAAAGCAACTGATTAGTTCCATTTTTATTAGTAGTGAGATTGCTCTAGCACTTACTTGGTAGGTACTGAATTCAAAAATATAAAATTCTATATACTAAATGTAAATACGTATTACTGCGTGCGCAGTTAATTTAATTTTGTTTTTTAGTTTGAAGTCGGTTTATTTTTGTAAAAAAATATTTTAAGATGTCAGCCGCAGTTTTTTTTTTAATTTAAAGTGGGTACCTAGGTACTTTTAAACCTTTATATGTTCTCATAGCTAGTCTAAAACGAACGAAACGAACGAACAGCTATTACTAGCCTGGTATTGGGGTAGAATGCTCTACACCTTTTACAATAAAAGGTAATGCCATATCGCTATGACTATTTGTATACAAAATCGACTTAAAGCGGGGTCCTCTGAGTGTCTTCGGGATGCAAACATCAGATTCTACTTTTGACTATTAGACAGTCAATGCTTGAGCACAGCTCACCTGATGTTTAGTGAAGTCGTGCCTAAAATGTAGCGGCGTTTGTCTGTGAAGAATCTATTCACTCTCTTCTCTTTCCCGAGGTCGTATGTATCGGGGAACAAAGACGGCACGGAGTTAAACGTAAATTGCTTTTTAGAAAATGCTTGGAGAACCGTTTTGTACATTTTTTTTGTAATAAATGTTACTATATGAAGCCTAGTGGAAAAGAGATTTTTGACTTTGACTTAAGCAGGCACAGTGAAAGAGAGACTTTAGATATAAAAGACACAAACAAACAACAATACCGATATTTCTTTACTACAATGCATTTGATGAAAAGTGAATCTTTAAAATTAACTGTTTGAATTTATTTAATTATTTTAAAATTAAATGCAAAAACAATAAAAAAATACGTAGGTATTTCGTATTTTGAATGATCTTGTAAGTTCAAGGAAAAGTTCAATGGACCTTTTTGTTTACAATAGGATAATGACTTTGGAATTAGTAATTCTTTTTAAATAGGTCACTGACGATCTCACAATAGATTTAGTCGGACAATACTTATTTTTTATACCACATGCAATACAACTGATGTTATTTTTTATGTTGTGGTTGACTAAAGAGAAGGTGATTTGCCTGATGGTACGAGACTATATCCATCCGTTAAACATTCAAAGCTGAAACATCTATGTGTAAGGAAAAAGGAGAAAAAAAATCTTGAAAGGTGTCAAGGGACAATTGTAATAAAATTTTATTAAGAAATAAGAATTTCTAATGCCCATGCTTTTATCGGGAGCAGTCCTTATAAAACTAGGCCTCAAAAAGAACCACATAAATCGATTTCTACCGACCAAAACCCCACTATGTTCCATCTCACAGCAGATAGGGGTCACGGGCTTCTTATAAGCCTTTTTATTCAATTTATAATTTTAACTGCATTATTTAAATAAATTAAAAATTATATTATATTTTTTAACCGTTAAGACTAAGAAAGAACTCAAAATTTTATTATAAAGAACGGTTCTGGAACCTCATTCAAATTCCTTTGTATCCTACCAACCGTGACATTACATTGACATCATTATTAAAAATACCAATGATAATAAAAAAGGGAAAATTAATATTATAATGATCCCGGTAGTTTTTTATTTACTTTATAACAATAAATGCAGTTTTTACGGTTCCGTACCGAAGAGGAAAAAGCGGAGCACTAATTGTTAAATCATTTTGTTGTCTGTCTGTTTGTTAACCCTAGAGTGGGCGCGCTATGAGCATTTTGCCGCCCGCGCTAAAAAACCGTTAATATTTTTTAAAATAACCAGCCGTTAGACTTGTGCGTCTTAGTAGCTGCCCCCAATCTCGTTAGCAATGGTTGCCGAGAATCTGGACGCTGTCAGTGCTCGGGGGACCGCTGGAGAAGAAGGTTTCTACCATCAGGTGTCGCCGG
>DWAJ01005196.1:0-11814 GCA_018238005.1 Eurema mandarina | reverse complement strand
GGCTGGCGTTACTCTTACCATCAGGAGTGCGTCCAGCTCGTCTCCCCTCTTCATAGTATAAAAAAAAAAAAACATCATCTTTTAGTCTATGGACAATCATTTTTTTTATATAAGTCCAAGAGATTTAAACCTTAGTTAAGTTGTTGTTAAAGGATATTCAGATAAAAAATGTATGTAATGACCAACTAAATAGCTATAAAAATATACCATGAATGGGATTAAGAGTCCGGCGAGTGAAGTCGCGTGATAAGCTCGGGTTAAAATAAATAGCATACATCACCCGCTCACAAATCTTAATGCTCCCATTCCGAGGGTCCAGTGAATCTAAAAGATAAACGAACAGGCACATTTCTTGGTGCGTCGAGCCCCTTAATCCCCGCGATGAAATATTATCACTCAATCTACATTCAAAGATAACGCTTATGAAGTTCATCAAAGTGATGGTATTTTTGAGATAAAGACGAGAAAACGCCTTTTGGCACATTTTTGGAGAAATTTAAGAGCAGAGACATTGATTCTGATATTTTTTGTGGGTTCCGCATTTCAAAATAAAAATTGAAACTACCTAAGATCTATTTGAGTCGGTCTTTTTGGCTGTCTATCAAGACCCTTTGTTGGATACCTCATAATCGCACGAAGTTATCTAAAATCAAGTCTACCATCTCTTGAAAATGCTTAAAAATTCAAACCTAAGGACTTACCTATTTAAGTTTATTTAAAAATAATCTACTCCACTTTCATGCCTCATAGGGATGAAAAACAGTTCTAAACTACCAAGATTTTCTTACCATATCAATAATATAATAGGTATATTTTTATATTATATACTGTCTTTGCAACTAACATTAATTTTCCTCTACCCTAGATGGTGCTTCCAAGCAAATAGACATTTGCTAATGACGGCGCGTGTTGATTATATGACTCTCAGTTTTTTCCCTAATGATATCGACTACGCATTTACGATTCGATTATAAATGTTCTTTTATCAACATTTTTTATAAAAATCCCTCGAACACGTATACTATATGGATTGTTTTTATCACACAAGCAGGTTACTGTCATCGCATGATAATACATATAAGCATAACATTGATAAATGAACGAAACTGTATCCCAAAATAGCATCTTACTTAATTTAATATCATTATATTCGCATATACAGAAGATATAAATTATGGTTTATGTTATGTAGTTATTTATGTGTCGTGTTTCTTTTAAATCTTATATTATAGAGTTAAAATCTTTGGTTTTAATATAAAATACTAGACCTCCTATGTAACTGGCGTCAGATCAAGTCGTGTTTTTTGTAGATGAATTATCCTACATGTGTTTATTAATATATGTTACTAAATATATTTTTATAAACGGCTGACTGTTTCCAAACATTACGCCGACCCCCAATCCAGTAACTTTACGTGTTTATAATATGAAGTATATAGTTTTATAATTTTACTAATTATTATGACAGCATCTATATCACCAGGTAGTCGAAAACAAGTTTTACATATGGGAATCATTTGAACTGCTTGTATTGTATTTTATTCAACATATACATTTCTCCTTCACTTCCCTAAACAAATATTCTTAAAAGTATCACGTTAGAGCAAAGCTTTAAACGTCTAAAGACGGCGGATACCATTTTCCATTAGGAGTATTATACAAAAACTCCATCTACCCTTTCCAAAAACAAATGAATACATACATAGGTAATTGAATCACAAACGACAACGGGGCGGTCCTGAACATATATTTTAATAAAAAAGGCTCATCAATTCAAAGTACAATTATCCCTTTTACCATCCCTTATAATTTAACGTGCGACCATCGAGTGCCATTAAGGGTAAGCGACGCGAATTAAGGCAGAAGCTATTAATTAAGCGGGGAGGCCTGGCTGATTGGTATCCGCTGTGAGGTAATTAGAATCACTAGTTTTTTTTTAATATATTTGGTAAAATAAAATAATTCTTCTTTTATACAACAAAGCAATTTAACACCACTATTTTTTTCTTTGTCAAAAAAAACATAAGACTCCTTAGATATTGCGCATGAAAGTTGGAGTTCGGAGTGGGGCCAATTGCGTCACATCACGGCGTTGAACCGGCGTGAATTTTTGCCATTTACGTCACCAAGTGCTATGAGAAGGCTTTTGGCCAACTCTTGCCGGTCCTGGCAACCGACAGCCGCTGACGAAGTTACGTAAGAGTCCGATATGGTATCCACGACCCCGTTGTAAAGCGGCATTAGGAACATACGTAGGTTTTTACTTTTTAGTCGATTAGAGTCGGACCAACCTTCAGTCCACCCCGGGACTGTAGGTATGCGTGCGCATTTCTCCATGAAAAAAAAGGTTGCACTGCGAAGCTAATGCAAAAAAATTTCACACACATTTTGTATTATTTACCATTTATAATTATAAGTAATTAGTTCTAGTTTCTCATCAATATTCAATACATTAAAAGTCAGCTGTGTTTGACCGAAATATAATATATTCGGGAATAAATTATAATTAATTATTTCCCATTAATTAACTCGACCGTAAGTGAAAATGTCAGTGATCGAATTTATTTACATTACTCGCTTAATTTTAATGGCGAAAACATGTTAATATCTTATTAATTAATCGTAATAAGATTAACACTGGCTGATTTTTTTTAATATTTTTATTTTTTATACCGTTAAAATTTACCCACTGGCTTTCTCTTTTTGACTTCATCTAAGATAATTGATCGAAATATGGGTATTCAAAAATATATTTGTTATACAATAATTAGCGGTTACTCGCTTTTGGTAAAAAACTTTATTTCATTACAGTATTTGAGGAATTATATTGCAGGGTGTTTAGTGCTGACGTTAAGAATTTTATTTATTCACTACACAACATACTGTAATCTATGTATATCAACATAGATTTTATGTAAATTATAAGCTGAAACAAATCGTTTGAGGCACCTTTTAATGTGAATTTTTGGCTTTGGTAGTTCATCTGACGGTAAGAAATTAACTCATATGAAAAGAAAAAATACAGGTTCTTCTTCTTCTCTACTTTCTACCTCTTTCTCTTTTCTTTTCTTCCCATCTCACTCATTCCTTAATCTAAATGATCATAAAAATACTAGTACATATATGAATTTCATGTTTAATTAAAAAAGGCAAATATTAGTCGATAAACGCACACATTGTGGCTTCCTCATCAAATTCATTCACAAAGCCAGTCAAGACGCTGCGGTATTTACAAAGTGTATGGAGAAATACGTTTCGCGGTTTTCATTATACCAGACCGCGAAACATCTTTATTGGCTTATTACTTCATTTATATTATTCAATTAGCATAATTAACTTACAATGTAATATAATAATTTATTTCGAGCAATGAGATGTTTAAAATCTATAATCTAACTAGCAGTCTTGTCATCGAACTGTTTTATACTTTCACACTGCGGTGAAATATACAATACATTCAAGAGACATACATTCACATAGCTACATGGTTTCTAAATGATTAAATTGCTAACTGTGTCCCGCGGTACTACTCACTTAGTTTTCGTTCCCATGGCTATTTCGAGATTAAAAGTCAATGTTATCCTAGACATACTCAATCGACTTAGTGGATTTTGCGTGAAAGAGTAGCAATTACGCAACTAGTGTACTGTCGTTACATAGTATAAAACAAAGTCACTTTCCTCCGTCTGTGCCTAAAATATTGAAAAGTACTTACAAAACCGATTTACATACAGTTTTGACGTGAAACGTCTTTAAAATCGCGCCGAAACATACGGGTACCAGGTTATAAAGTAGACCATAACAAAAAGGTCTATATCATCGTACCATAATAATTAAAAAATAGTCTTAGAAACAAAAATATCACTTATATCGTCAGCTCGCTATTAAAACACCGTCAGTCTTGTTGTCATTTCAATATTTTACTTTAAAAGCGATTTGTTAACATAGACGTTTCTCGTTAAAACCAACGGCCGTGTGCCCCGGCACAGCCCCATCCGATTTTTTTTAATAGTTTGAGTGATTCAAGAAGAAGCTTCACATGCATAATTATTACATACGAAGCCGGAGCTGGTCGCTAGTACAGTATAAACAGATCTCACAGCAATAGTGTTTGCATTGGAAAAAGGAAAGATAAGCGAGTGTTTTATTCGACAAGTAGATGAATACGCACATTTTCAATGTATACGGCACTTTTATTGTTCCTTTGCGACGCTTAGACGCATTTGTATACAAATAAAATGTTTTCAAGATAATACCCGGTGGGAGAACGGCCATAATGTCGTCGGAACATTGTTGAAGGAGCCACTTTTTAAATTGTCTATTATCGTATTGTGAGTTGTTTTTTATTACTGTTCATTCTAAAATATTATACTGAAACACTTTGAAATTATAAGTTTTAAATTAAATTCATTGTTGTATTAAGATGATATTTATACGTTAATATCGATCTTAATTATTTTACCCGATCCTGGAACGTGAAGATAACTGTTTGGTAATTAACACGTGAACACAATATGACGGACGAAGTCGTTATAGTTATGAAGTATCATAACTATTTATTTATTTATTTAGATACACTGAGAGGATTACACAATAGAAATATACAGGTAAAATTACATTAAACTACTTATATTAACATGTGTGTACAATGTACATGTTATAACTATAACGACTTCGTAGTATAGTAATTTATATGATAACAATTTAAGGTTTCCTAGTTAATTTTTAGGAAAACTTCAGTTCTATAAAACATAGGTGTCAAATTCAGCTCTCATGAGATGGTCGCTTAACATCTGATGTTACACACAAAAATGTCTTAAAAGTATCATAAATCCTATCACAAAATCTTTCCAAGTCTGCCGAGACTTTATAGCAGAGTTCAATAAAACTTCGCATAAGAACAAACACTGGATACCTCACGAACCAATTAAACTTGTGCCAAACCGATTCAAATTAGCTATCTCCGAACGAACAAAGAAACGTGAGCTTTGATGAATCTTGGTTAAAAACAATTTGTCGTACTCTTCATCGCTGTCGATACCACAATAGGATTGATAATTTGGTTATTGTCTGTGCTTGATAGATTTTGAAGAGGAGGAGAAATAAAGTTCTGGTGTATTTTGTTTGGTTTACATAAGAATCAATCTACCAACACAGCACTGAAGAAGGAAAGAAGAGGATACAGGACCTTACCTAATGCAGTAAGATAGAACACAATGTAATTTTGGTCTTTAGAAGTTCCATATAACTCACGATTGTTGCTTATAAATACCAATCAAAAGTAAGTTACGATGTTGTTCGAAGTCAAAGTCGTATAGGCAATTACATTATAATTATTCATCATTAACATTTTGCTTGTATACCAGAAATTGCTAACAGACAAATTTAGTGCATTAATCTAACTTTCTACTTTTGTAATTAGAAATTAAAATCATTATCTTCAAAATATTCCTTTTTCTCCTATAATACGTTTAATTTTATCCAAATCGTGCGAATAGACTCATAATTTTATAAATTATTAACACTCTCTTGATTGATCTTAATTAATGAAATTATTTATTCAACGAAATTCTTTTACGTCAAGAATGTCTTAATTTTTAAATACCTCTATAAGTACTTGATTAAATTTAGATGTTTAATAGTAGGTAATTAATAACGAACTCAAAGAGAAAATGTTTGAGTTACCAGAAATGTATAAAATCTAGGAATTACAAAGGTTCAATTCCTGGGAAACGTGTACAATTCGAGGTCAAAAATAAATTGCCACCAGATTATCTTATTGTTTATAATTGGATTAGGCCGTATAAAGCAAATAGTAAAAGGAGGTATATTGCGTTTGAAAAGACCAACTATAAATTTAGGATGAACGATTTCCTTTTTAACTACTTATAACTTTAATTAAACATTACTTGCAACAAATGTGTATGTATATGTAAACATATATTAATGTATGTACTATGTATGTAATTCATATTTTTTTTAATAATCTGTCGATCTAATGTCTTTTGTCATATTTTTTGATGACTAAGGTAATTACTGATAATTAATAGCAAGCAAAGCCTAATTGAAGCTAGTATATAATATATTAAACCTTAAAATATAGTTTCTGCCAAACATTTGCAAATATAATATAATTTTGAGCGATTTCCTAATGCCGGAAGGAGGCCTAAGCGCCTTTTCCGGCCGCAACGGAAGCCAGGTAAAGCATTCACGGTAAACCTGTTATTGTGAGACGTTTCCTATGTGTTGGTGCCTTTTAATGGAATGTCTATCTAACATTCATACCTATGTTTGCTAAAGGTTAAGTGTATATGGGTTTTAATATTGAAGTTATTTTTACTGGTCTATTTACATATATTTTTACACAATTTGTAAGAGGCATTGACGTGAGAATTGTTGGGCATTGTTGTTGTGTATGTATGTGAGTTGTATGATTCTGATATTAAAGAAAGACACACTTTTTACACTACATACACTAAAATCAAATCAATATTTAAACTCCAGCACAACAAAAACCGTCAGGATAAGTTAAAGGTTGAATTTATTATTCATATGATATTAATTAAATTAAATACAGGATGTCCGATTTCTTGATAGGAAAACGATTTACATTTAATAGATTAATCTACATATTCTCTGATATAAAACATCTTAGCACCCAAAGATTTCAAAAGCTTAGCTCATCTATTACTTGTATTTGAAAACTAGTTATAGCAAAACTATTAGACAATTATTTATAGAGTATTTTATTGTTAAGATTTTTTTAAGATCTGGCGTGACACCTGATGGACAGTGATAAACGTCACTAGGTACAATCTTTTCTTATAAGAGCGGTTCGGCAACATCGCATTAGCAACCTCATCCTACAAGTAGGTTGTACTTACCAAGAAGAAATTTTAATATGTTAAATTGTAGTCATCTGTACATTCGACACCGATTCTCTCTGCATATTCATAGAAACGCTTGTTAATACGCAATTCCTTCGACCCGGTGCGGCTTCGGCGAACCGTTTCATCGGCTTATCCGAAAAAATCCCCAGCTCGTGAGTGTAAAGCTAAGTTATTGGCGGAAAAACTGGTAGCGGTCGGTTCGCCGCGCAAATTGGACACACCCTGTAACTACGGATTTGTTACGTAACGCGCTTGTAGGGCACTAGTAGTACCCCGCGGTTTTACCCGAGTTGTTCCCGTTCCCGGAACAATACCGGGATGCAAAGTATCCTATGTGTTAATACAGGGTATCTACAAAACAAATTTTAACTAAATCGGTCTAGCCCTTTTTGCGTGAACGAATAACAAACATTTATACATACACTTTTACAAACTTACATTGAAAACTTACAACTAGTATTGGAAAGTGTTAAGAGAGCCTGCTAATTAGTTGGAGTTATGAATGACGACCGCTTGGCGCAGTGGTAGCAAAACTGCTTTCTGCGCGAAGGGTCGTGGGTTCGATCCCCACACCGGAAAAATATATCCGTAATTTACATTTGTATTTTTCAGGGGTTTGGGTGTTGCTATGTATTGTATGTATGTATTTACAAAAGAAAAGTATGTATATGTAATTTATTCCGTTATCTAGTTGTCATAACACAAGCTTCTGCTTAGTGTGGGACTAGATAGCGCTGTGTATAAATGTCCTGAAATATTATTATTATTATTATATTAATAATAATGCTATAATATGTCATGAAATGACTTAATTCTAAACTTGGGTTTTAACACTTTCCTTATATTTTTTTAAATAAATAATACAGCAATAAATAATGACAATTATTTGTACAAAGAGTTATTTATGTTTTATTGAGTATAAATTTTTTGTGGTAAAGTTCTATTAATTTCATTCTTTGTTGATAATTTAAACACCCTGTAGCTCTTCCACTGTTACGTAATACGTGATCGCGTAGTCGCGAGCGCTATCCAAGTTTATTAGACATTGGATTGTGGCAATCTTATATTTTATAAAGAAAACAGTATTCTATATTGGCGTGGTAGATGCAAGAAGATGATGAAATATAATCAAACATATGTAGGTCTAAAGCGTTCAGTTCATTCTGTTCTATACGAAGTACACAGGGTGTTCGGAATTGAGATAAAATATATAGCTAAAGATTTTTACTAGAAAAATTGTCTTGTGATTTTATCTGGTTAGTTTATTACATTATTATGATATAATTTATATATAATGACTTCTTTCTTACAACCAAAGCACGAATGCGCATATGATCACAATAGTTTAATTTAAAAACATACTCAGAAACGTTAACAAAGATCATAGTTACCTACATTTAAACAGTTTCATATGATTTTTATAGTATGTCTGTATTAATAACAACAAAAAAAAACGAATAGAACACGTAAAACAATCATAGATAGCATTTCTATTCGAAAGATAAGAATAGAACGAAATATATTACGAAATAAACTACAAAAAATAAAAATGAGCTCCACTGCCACGTGACTTAAAATCGAGAATATTCTGAATTATCACAACCTATCGACTCCATGCCAACAGCCTTTCAAGCCAGGCTAAGCGATTATGAACTCTACTCCAACGAGATAGAAACGCTTATCAACGCATTTTTAAATCAGCCAACTCTCGCTAAATCAAATGACCCGACCATCCAGCTATTGAAAATTGAACCCTATAGCTATACACATAAGCACTCGGGTGTATAAAACATTGGATGTATCGGAATAATTTGTACAATTTATAGGATATGTTTCGATAGCTATTGGAAAGTGGGTAACGATTCTGTCAAAGGGCTAATGGTCTCGATGTTGCGAGCTTCCAGCTTTTTGCCAATTTTTATGTTTTACGATCCGCGTCAGATGACTAGACGCTTTAGTGAGGTTTTATAGCCCCTGTTGGATGGCCTATGAAAATATCAATAAGGTAGGTCAGGTAGGTAATTTGGTTCAAAGTAGTTTTTTATGTTTTTTGTAAGTAGGTTCAGGTACAAGTTACAACGCAACATTTATACCGATCTGTACGAAGGTCCGCAGGATATCAGTGTCATTGATTTTGTCCATCATTTTATAAGGGGATCTTCATATGATGAAATATAATAAGATGTTTTGTAATATTTCAACGGTTTTATGACATAATTATTTATTTTATTGACTTTTACATTCAATAATATTATGAGCACTATTTTATATCAATTCTAACAAAAATTAAGAACTTAAAAATAAAAAGACTAAACATACTTCATTAGAACCTCTAAATTCTCTTAAAGAAAATTAGCTTCCCTATAGAAAAAATCTTATTAGAATCATATTTTTTCTTACTAAATAACACAACCTTTTGAAAATCACGTCGTCCCTTCGACCGACTATCGCGAAACTCCGCACCTATTTGGCAGACTTCCTTATGGAATTTTAAAAGTTAAATCTAACCTGTAAATCTACGTAATTCCAGGACCGTTTAACTTTCCGACAGCTCCTTCGGACATGGGGCATAACAGGAAAATCCTGAGAACGCCGCAATTTGTCCAGAGTGGGCGAAACGGTGAAATATTCGCAAACTTGAGCGTATTAAAAGTTCCCTCCTTTTGTAAATGTCACGTTTGGGTCCTTTGAGGTGGCCTCATAATTAATTTTTACAAGCGGCCTCAAAGATTGATGTGTTGCTATGTTTTATGGATCTTTTAATATCCTAATATTGTATATCTTTGGAAGAATTTGCTGATAGATCCTGAATGGTTATCATTTATGGTATGATTGGTATACTATGACGTATACGTACAATTACTTGTCTTCTATTGGTAAAATATTTTTTAGAATCGTTTATATAAATTCCTTATATAATAAATAAATAAATAAATAAATATTTTCAGGATAATTATACACAGCGTCATCTAGTTCCAAGCTAAGAAGAAGCTTGTGTTTTGGCAACTAGATAACGGAATAAATTACATATACATACTTTTCTTTTGTAAATGTAACATATAATACATAGCAACATCCAGACCCCAGAAAAATACAAATGTAAATTACAAATGTATTTTCCGGTGTGGGGATCGAACTAACGACCTTACGCGCAGAAAACAGTTGTCCTACCACTGCGCCAAGCGGTCGTATAATGAATAAGAAGATCATCTTAAAATAAACAAACACTTTTATTTCTAAATAATTATTGCTTTTTATTTGCAATTACAGGTCGTAGCTAGTTTAAAATAGAGTCTAGAAATATAGTCGTTTTAAAATAGAGAAAAAGAGAGAGAGAATCGTATTACATCCTTATCAATTGTATAATATTATGTAAAGTATTACACAGTAAGTATGAAGTATATCAATATATTATAACATGAACCAGATAGACAATTTCCTTCTGAAATCTATGTTCGATGTATTCATCAAAATAATTCACAGTTTTTGACCAATCGAGCTGAAAACTTGCTCTAACAGTCTAGTTTTAAATCTAGGACGAGAAAATGGGTTAACTTGGTTACAAAAAGTTTAAAACTTTTATTAGAACGACAACGGGTATACTTTCTAGAGAAGAGTTAAAATATTACAAGTAGGTCTCTCTTTTATTTACGACAAATTATACCATTATTAAAAATGTTTTCTTTCGGTAAGACAGTTGACGTCAAAACAAAAAGTTTAATTTTATACTTTTACTGTGACAAATATGTACATTTAAAAGTATGAAATTTGTTTCAATACTAGGCTGTAGTGGGCCGGTTCACCTGCTCTCACAAAAAAAAAATCACGTAGCTTTGTGACTGTTCATGGGCGGAGGTGGTCATCTACCATCAGGCAAACTACCAGCTCACATTTAAAATAAATACAACTACTGGATAACATAGGTTTTATATGACTATTTCCATAAGTATATATAAGTTTAACGTGCCTGTGTGTGTGTGTCTGTCTGAGGCAACGTAGCTTCCAAACGGATGATCCGATTGTATTGCGGTTTTTCTTTTGTTTGAAAGGTATATCCGTCGAGAGTGTTCTTAGCTATGTTTGTTGGAAATCGGTACTGGTCTTCAAGGTCATCAATTCAGATCGGTTGTTGGGTGTGATAAGACGCTAAGATTAATTAGTATTTCCAATACTGACTTATAATATGTCAATTATACTTACCTGTTTTTATTTAAGATATGAAAAAATAAAAAGAAACACGTCTCTTAAATAGCACAATCAAGAGTTCATCCCAACATGACTCATCTCTAGACATTTATAATTTTTATAATAAATTAAACAGGTCTTATAACGAACGCTCTCTCTGTTTACCTTTTATAAATAGAGAAATATGGTATCATAAAGTTAGACAATGCGCTCGTTAGGACATAATGGAGTTTCTTGAATGAATTAAAAAAGGTACAAAATAAAAAATATTCGGGATTTGTTTAATGGGATGCGTTGAAGGTGCTTTAATTCGGGGCGGGATGTGAAAATTATATTGGCTTCGTAATATTTTGTTTGTTTCTTTTCCTGTGAAAAATTTTTGGTTATTAGTCTGAATGACTTGACTTGTCTGGATGTTGAGAGTTCATTAATACATTAATCTAGTTGTAACTTTATACCGGCTGTACAGATTTAAGTAAGTATTGCGACCGAAGCTATCCTTTAGCAGATGTTTTTAAAATTTGTTAGACATATACAATCATAAACGAAAAACAAGATCAATAAAAAAAGCTGACTTCAATAGGGTACACATTCCACTCAATTGCTTTGAGACGCTATCATTAGGATTTAGTTTTCCTTATCGGGATCACACACCAAATATTTTCTTTTGCAACAAAAAAATGATACCTATATAATAAAAAAAAAAAAAAAAAAAAAAAAAAAAAAAAAAAAAAAAAAA
>DWAJ01005195.1:0-11816 GCA_018238005.1 Eurema mandarina | reverse complement strand
CAAAATTTCAGCTCAATCGGTTGAGGGCAAGTGCCTTAAAATTGAGTTATAAAATTCCACCCGAACACACAAACATACATACATACATACATACATACATTGCAAGTTAAATAAAAGCTTGTAAAAAGGAAACAGTACAATGCTATGATATCGATTTACGGGTGAAGTGTATGCTACCGATATGAACACTATAAATTAAATGAAAGATCGCATTATTTTAGAATCTCATAAACTAATAAGTTAATACCTATTGTGAATCGTTGTAATTAAATTATTGAAGAAAATTAAGACGTCGTGCTATAACTACACATTTACTAATATAAATAACGTATCAATAGGTATTGTGCTGGTGAGTTGAAACTTTAAACACGTGTAATCAAATATTGAAGCTTGTCGGCGGTATCTTAAGAAAAAATTATGCGACGTTGCCGCATTGAGCACAGGCTACACAAGGTCAGTGTAAATATTATTTATAAATGGTGTATTCATATGAGGATGATTTATAAACTAATAAATAGTAAATAAATATTTTCACACAGGACATTTATACACAGCGCCATCTAGTTCCAAACTAAGCAGAAGCTTGTTATATATGGCAACTAGATATTTGCCAAGCAAAATTTTCCGATTATCAGATATCTATTTAATGTAATATCATTGGTTAAGATTTCATCTCATAAAAATCTAATATTTTTGTAGTTACTGCACTATTGGTGTCAGTGACAGTGAAACACCGTGGGGTTTTCGTCGTTTAAAGTCCGACATAATATACTAGATCTCCTGGGAATATTAAAAAAAAAAAACAAAAACTTATACATATCTTAATCATCTAAACAATTGTATTAAGCCAGTATCTCTATCAATAAACACGTATTTTAGATCTCTTGATTTCATTGGTCCTCACCTAATTTGGACTCACATTACATGCACTATCTATAAGTCTTGATAATCGATTAAAAAATAAATTACCAATTGATACCTTCGTGAATGTTATAGATTAACTATTTTAATCTAAAACAGCTTTACGTATATGAAACCGATTAATCGTTGCTAAAGATAATACGCTTTTGTTCAAAGATACAGACCCATAGAAGTTCCCTATAAAAACAGGTTAAATGCAAACGACTTAAGAAAAAATTCAAACGTGGAAGAAAATAAGCCACATTAAGACTTACAATAGTCTCATTGAATTAAACCATTTTTCCGGATCATTTACATCTTAAGATCGTCAGCGAAACCCGGGTTTTTTGCCTTATCCGGGCACTGGTCCAACGGATTTATAACTGCGTATAAAAAGTATTGTTACGTAATGGTGTGATTTATTGCGGGATCATCCTCCTTTACAATTGTTAGCGGAGTGATTTTTTTATGCGTGGTACTCTTTATATGTAGGTGTTTACGTTTCATAAAGTTCTGGACAAAATCCCATGTAATACTATGTCTTCTTAAGGCTCGCAGTGCAATGACCTTTTTCAACTTTTTAGGTAGTCTTTTAGTCACGGCTAGTAGGTCTATATAT
Source organism: Eurema mandarina (assembly GCA_018238005.1). NCBI lineage: Eukaryota > Metazoa > Arthropoda > Insecta > Lepidoptera > Pieridae > Eurema > Eurema mandarina. The sequence goes on along the minus strand of DWAJ01005195.1, from coordinate 10,297 downwards.
CCTTTAGATCTAAACCAAAACCCTAACTTTGCGACTGACTAAGAAAATAAGTTAAGAATAGAGAAGGAAGAGGTAAGAAGACCATCAGATGGTCTTTAATGTTATGATATATATTTAATTCGCATTCTAACATACTCTTTACAACGTACTCATTGGTCCTAATCGCTTTACAACAGACAACCGGCCAAATCGTTTTCCTTATGTCTATTTTTCTATTTTTATATATGCAAAAGATTGCATTTATAAAAACCCTCTCTTACACATATAAAAATAGACAGACAGACAACAAAGTGATAGTATAAGTGTTATGTTTCTTCCTTTAAGATGCGGAACTCAAAAAGCATTTAGATAAGTAATAACATTAAGTAACTTCATATAGACCGTTCGATTAATTTCACATACTATAGTAATTGCTAGAAAGATCTAGAAAATTATGAGAAAATGAGATTGTCAGTATCACTGCACTTGGGGTATCGCCAGCAAACGTCCTTATTACGTATTCCCTCATAAATATGTATTGAGCATATTTATTTTGCATCGATCAAGCAAAGCCAGTTTTAATTTTCTTGGTAAAATTCTCAGACCAAGCTGAAGTTAAACTATTTTCAATTTCTTTCAATTTCTTTATTAATTGCATTCCACAACTAATTAAGTTAGAAAAACGTAGAAGATAATTAGTAAATGTTGATTCTTATTTCCTTCAAAAAATTTCATAAAATGACATAAGAAGGTTTTGGCAATAAAATAAATACTAAGCAAGCCTAAAACGAATGCTAAGATGACTAGATTGACTATATTTTTTCGTGGACTATGGTAAAACTTCTTTAAAATTGGAATACACGTATACACAAACATCTCAAATAAAATAAAAAAAAAACACATTTAAAGTTCTTACAGTAAACATTTTGCACTGAAAATAGTGTTTTTACAACAACTATTCATATTTCGAGTACTAAATATTCCACAAGCGAATTCTGGGCTCGTACTTTTCTGTAATGTCGTGTATGTAATCTAATCCCTTTACGTAATAGCACTTAACAAACTGTAGAGCTCCTTCAGACACCTTTGTTAACCTTTTTCATTAATTACACTGTATTATGGTCCTTCGAGCCGGATACTAGGAGTTAAGTACGCGTTCGTACATTTTTACATACATAATTTGAATAATTTGACTTTGGTCACAACTGAAGTAAAATTCTGAACCCAAACTCCTACTAGTGAATAAATCCCAATTCTTTGATAGCTACAAATTGTCCAAATAAGTCCCAAACAGTGTGAAATAACCAATAAAACTCAAATAAAAATCAGTTGTGAGTTCAATGTAACACAGATATATTAAACCGAACACAACATACTGAAGACAAAATCCAATATGTCATTTATTTCCAAGAAGTAATTGCGGCACTCAATAACCCGGCGTCCTTAGGGAAGCTTCCCCGATTGTGTTTTATAGTGTAAAATAAAATGCACTTCAAACCGATTCTATTGGTTTGCTTTGTTTTTCTAACTTTTTGTTATTTGGATCACAATGTCATTAAATAAAGGGTGCTCATTTTTATTGGGATTATATCAATAAGCGATACCTTTATTTGTATGTAGAAATTTAAAATAATTTAACAGAAAAATCTACTTTAGACAAACACAATATCCTCTTGAGACACTTTCTCTCCTACAAAAAATTAACCGAAAATTAATGTGTCCGATCCTGAAGGGTATCTAAAAACCTTTTCGAATAAAATAAAAATATTTTAAAATGACAATGCAATAAAGTTTTAAAGATTATGTTTCTAGTGAAAATTTTACCCATATTCAAGGAAATTCACCAACACTGGCATCTCACGTACAATTTGTAGACCCTTTAGAGTTTAGACCGTAGCTAGCAGAGCACGTCAACGCGAGACAGTGTTGCCATGTAAATATTTGCAATAATACTTAATTTTTTTATTAAATTTAAGAAAAAATAATTATGTTATTTTTTTTAAACGATAGCAAAATAAGAACCTATTGCCGGTTTATAGTAAGAGGTTTTCGGATCGGACACTTGTTTTGTAACACACTGTATAAACACATACCTACCTACAGAAACCTCCTCTTAAATTTTAAAATATTTATATTCCTTATTTCTATATGTGTACAAACAAAGGTACAAATAATAATAAGTGCTCACACGAAAAAGCGGCCTTCAAATAAGTGATTTCAGCAATATCTTTAACAAAAGCAAGCGTTTCATATAATGATATAATCTACCTTAGCGAATCTTATCACGGGACCGCCTAATCACTTCTAATGACACTACCCATTAAGGCAATTTTATCTGCTTATTTTAACGGCGCCCGCGTGCAGCCATTAGCTAGCAATTCCTTGTTTTACATACAATTTGAATTTTAAATTGCCTCAAATGCCTGGTGACTGTCATGTTGGATGTAATTGAGGACTTCAACTTTTTTACGTAAAATAGAGATCAAGCGAATGCGTTACCGGATTTTTGAAAGTGGAATTGGAAAGACTATATGTAAAGAAGGGGATACAGTATGGATAAAGGAGTAGGGAGGAAGAAATGATGAGCGAAATGTGACAACTTTGAGGAAGGCATTACTTATGGAGGGTTTTGTAGGAAGAAGGTACTGCACGATGCCAGCCAGAGGACAGTACCTGGATTAAAAATTTAAGTTTCAAAATTTCAAATTTTATTGAAATTGCCATTTAAGATAAGACTTTGATGTTAATTACAATAATTACAATACAGATACGTAGACATGTGTTAAGGAAACTAAAAAAAACTTCTGTGCTAAGTTATATTTATAGCAATTATATATATCAAACTTTATTTATAAATACCTAACCTTTACTTTTCTTTTTAACAAACTCTTAATTAAAAATGAAAATTCATCGCTTACATTGCAAAAGAAAACCAATTCATTTCGCACAAGAATAACTTAAAAAATGTAAATTCACTCAAATATTCATTTAGTCTTCGCGATGCAAATTTCGCAACAAAAATTTCTTCTAGCTACCTGTTTTAAACTTTAATATAAATAACGTTGCTCGCATCCTTTGGTAACGTTTTCTGCATAAATTCAGAAGGTTGTTCATCTCTCGGAATTATAACGGAGGTGCTTTTACGACTAGCTGGGGTTTTCCTGTATGGAATATGAAAGACGTCTCATAAAGGTGACGGCGCGGCTTGACTCCTCTACACCTCTGTTGCCCTGGTAATTTATAAGATTGACACTGGCTTGCACCTCCATGTTTTTAATAAAAAACGATTTATCTCTAAATGTATTCAGTAACGTAGAGTGACACGTTTGCCAGATTAAAAAATAATATTAAATTAAAAATTTTAAAAACCCCCGACAGACAGACAGACAGACACGTCAAACTTATAAAAGTTGTTGTTTTTAGTGATGTACAAGTCATAACCTTTCATTTGATACCCCACTTGAGCATATTTGCACACATTCGGTTTTTCTTCCCCATTTTAACCCCCATAACTTTTACACGGCTGAATCGATTTTCATCATACATGTCTCAAAACACTCGCCCGTAATACACCTGTAATACAAAAAAAACTAAATTGAAATGGTTCATTCGTTCGGGAGCTATAATGCCACAGACAGACACGTCAAACTTATAACGCCCATCTTTTTGCGTGGGGGGCTAAAAATCATCAAAATCGGTTTAGGAATAACATCGAATAATATGTGTAAAGTCGTTTCACATATCAAGGTGTGAATATTTTAATACGTATTATCGAATTTAGTTAATTTTTTTTAATTATTCCATTTCGTTGATAAAAAAACTTTCTACAAATGTAATTGTTATTTTATAGGCGCATAATTAAAGTTATAATTATACGTAGATTAGTATAAAAACACCTTGAGAACGCTGACAACGTGTCATATTTAATTGTTTATTTAAGGGGGAAACATATTACCTACAATGGTGATTCCAGTTTATATTTTAGTACTCTTGGCTGCTACATGTATTCAAGGTAAAATTATTTTATTTTTTTAATTTTTACGACGTCATAAGGAGACTTCGAGACTAAGAGAACATACTTAGAGTAATTGAAGACTTGGGTTAAATGCGTGTCGAAACAGATATAGTAGTTCTGAAATCATTCATTAAGATATTCCGTTATTTTTTGGTAAGTTATTAAGCCAATCGCCTCTAGAGCAAAAAAGTTACGAAATTTCTTTTTTTTTCTTCAAGCCAGCTTGTTGTTGAAAAATGCGTCTCAAATGCTCCAAAATGCTTTTTCGTAAAATAGGTCGTTCTCTCTAAATAAAATAATGAAAATGAAATATCTTCAATAACTTTAAACTTTAAAGACGTGTTCGAAAACCTACTACTGCGTTATAGAGGTCTTTTAAAGTTCATATAGAAAAAATAACCAAACACTATTTAATTCCTTTGTTCTAAATTCACGCGTAATTCTGATTGGCTTGACCAGCTTTTTTTAAATTGTAACTACAATTATAAAGAGGTGAAGTTTGTGTGTTTGTTAAATTGTAAGGGGTACTCTTGGGATCTGCTGAACCGATTTAAATAGTGTCATAGGTGAGTGAGTGTCATAGGCTATATAATAAAAGGATTGTTAACAGTATGCCCAATCGGGCACGGGTCAGCTAGTATATTGTATTGATAGTTAAAAGACATAAAATTGTAAAAATAAGCATTTTTCCGCCGACAAACTGCTGTGCTGTTTAGCAGGATTTTAAAAACTTTTATATTGTTTGGTTTTTATGAAAAAAAATATTATATATAGATACTGTTCAAGGTGAAAACGTAGAAGATACAGGAAAGAGGATAGTGGGGGGACAAGATGCACCAGAAGGAGCATTTCCGTGGCAAGTGTCGCTGAGGAACACCAGGGGACAGGAGTACCACTTCTGTGGAGGATCCATACTTGACAAGAAATGGATATTGACAGCGGCTCACTGCACCGTAAAGTAAGTATGGAAAAATTGGTTTAAACCATAAAAATCTAAATAACATTACCTTGTTATTTAAATTTCTATGATTCAAACCCAAAACTAACTACAAAGCAAGTACATTGACAGGGCTGTATAATAAGACTAAAACAACACAAGAATATATTTTATGAATTTTATAATTTAAGGTTTAATTCGTTCATTACGATTCAAATGATCCATATTCAATAACATTAGTTCATTAGTTTAGGCCCTCCAGTGGAAAATACAAACATACATAGACTCAGAATAATAGAAAGGAATATAAATGTTCATATAGGTCCAACGTGGATAAAACAACAATTTAGATTCTAGGTAGTGTTAATGAAAATTTAATATTTTATTTTGCTCGTAGTCGCGACCCGAAATCGTTTGTCGTCGTAGTGGGTACCAATAAACTCTCGTCTGGTGGAAAACGCTACAAAGTTGACTCGATCACTAATCACGAGAAATACAACGCTAGTACACTTAACAACGATATTAGTGCGATCAAGCTCGCTGAAGAAATAGAATACAATGACAAAGTGAAGGCTATTGAAATGGATCAAGATTATGTTGACGGAGGAGAGGAATGCACAGTTTCTGGATGGGGTTATACCAACGTAAGTATAACTATAAGCGAGAGGTTCTCCCTCTAAGAAGATTCATCTCATAACGCCAAATATACAAGGTGTAGACGTCTTAAGTTCGAAAACTGATACGTAATAATCGTAAGCTGTTTCATTATTGTCTGAATGCACCCTCCAAATTTTTGGGATTAATTTTACCCGCACTAATGTTTCTGTTTATTATACATATAAACCTTCTTCTTTAATCACTCTACCTGATAAAAAAACATTTAAGAATACATAGGACAAGGACAGAAGAAAGCGTTTGTTTTATACATACTATGTAATGATTAAATTAATAGCTTGTATTCTAATGTTTTTGAATAAAATCAAGTTTAATTTTAAATGTTATACTCGTTTTAACAACATTTTATTTTTCATATCTATTTCTCAGAAATAATTCAAATTGTACGTTGAATAATATATTATTATTTTTCAGAATTACCGCCGTGTACCGGACAAGTTGCAAATGCTCAAAGTTCATATTTTATCTGTGGATGACTGCACAGAAAAATTAGAAATCGTCCAAGGACCTAAATACACGAAAAATGCAATTTGCGCGTACAACAAGCCCAGAGAAGGCATTTGTCAGGTACGTTTCTGGATATTTAACTATCTTCTTTTCTTTCTTTCTTTTTAATTTCTATACCACCGATAGCAAATAGGGCGTCCAGCTCGTCTCACCACTTCATAGAATAAAAAAAAAAAGCAAATCAATCTTTCAGATCAAGGTCTAACTTTCTCCAATATCCTACTAATATTATAAATGTGAATGTTTGTGAGAATGTATGTATGTATGTTTGCTATTCTTTTACGCAAAACTGGACCGAATTACTTGAAATTTGGTATGTATAGGTATAGATGCCACCCTGGATGACATAGGATACTTTTTCCTCTCGGTACTCCCCCAGGAACGGGAGGAAAACCGAGGGGTCCATAGCATAGCTTCGTTCAATTTCCCTCAAAATTTATTTGTACTGTAATGTTACAGGGAGATTCCGGTGGTCCTTTAGTCAGGGACAGCAAGCAAGTGGGCGTGGTATCGTGGAACGTGCCATGTGGACAAGGCTATCCTGATGTTTACACCAGAGTTTCTTCTTACCTTGACTGGATCAAAGACCATACCAAGAATTAAAAAATAACACGAATTATTTGTTGTCACGTTTTCATCTCTATATAGTATAAAACAAAGTCGCTTTCTCTTTCCCTATAACCCTATGTATGCTTAAATCTTTAAAACTACCAAACCAACTGCGTTTAATAGGAAGGTTTAAATGTATAGTAAGTACATGCATAATATACCTATGCGAGCGAAGACGGGGAATATATAATGAACTAGCGACCCGTCGCTATGTATTTATTTTGTCCGAATATTGAAACCTAGTTCATTTTTCCATATTTATAGATAGGAACAGTTTTTGGGACATTTAAGGGAACTGAAAAAATAAATTGATGCATTCAAACATTATTTTTTTTTACTTATAAAACCTAAAATCGAAAGAAAAATATTTAACCTAATTTAACACGTACATAATTTTTAAATTACAAGTGAAAATAGTTCATTATAACAGTCAACAAAATCATGTCGACAGAAAATTGGCTTATAGCCGAATAAAGTTTTCTGTTGGCACTATCACTTTCATGCAAGAGCTACTGTGGTTGACACATTGGATACTGCTTATCCCGGTACTGAGACGAAGACGAAGACTAAAAAAAATCCATGCAACTTAGCTGCAAGTCTATCTGTATATACTCTAGACTCTTTATACCCAATACTCATATAGTATTCAAGTTTTCACATCTGTGCTGTTTACTTTTGGGATTTAATTTAAACGTCCACACAAAGTCTGTAAGAGGACAAGTTTTGCTAACTCTTATCGTATCCCACAATATTCATATTTACAAAAAAAAAGCTAAAGAATTTACTGCTTAAAAATAGCATTGAAAGTAATTAAAATTTTTCACAGTTACAAGTAGGTGTCTGATTCTAATTTATATTCAAATTAAAATGATAACATAAGTTTCTGTTTATTAATATAAAAAAATTAACGAGTTCCGATATGGTATATAAATGCACAATGTTCAGCTAGAACCACACATCGACGACAAGTCCTATCCTCAAAAGGAGCTTCAGAAAAATGGTCAAGTGGTATTGGTTCATCCTTCTCGCGGCCTTCTACGTGCAAGGTAAGAATTATTTCCTCTTTAACTTTAAAAAGAGCCGGGAAACAGAATTTATTAAAATATGTTTACACTAGCCGTTCCCGCGGTTTTACCCGCGAAGTTCCCGTTCTCGGAGCAATACCAGGATGTTAGCTATCCTATCTTTAAAGTTGGATCAAACTGCACACGATGTGTAAATTTAATTTAAAATCGATGTAGTAGGTTAGGTTTCAATCGCGGACGAACAACGTGACACCCAATTTATATATTTTAAAATATGATGTAGAATTTTTAAATTTACCAACAGTATAAAAACCAAGTTATTTCTTGTCTTTAAAAGGAGCAAGGAATAGAATGTTATCATTAAGGCTGGTAATAGTTTTAAAATTATAAATGTAGTAACAGTATATAAACTGGGTTTGTCTTTATACTCAAAATTTGCAATTGCAGGTGGCAAGTCCGATGCCGACAAACGTATAGTCGGGGGCTCCAATGCACCCGATGGGGCGTACCCGTATCAGATATCTCTCAGATACAAGAGGTATGACGAACATAACTGCGGGGGTTCCATCCTCAACAAGAGATGGATCTTAACAGCTGCCCACTGCGTCACCGCGTAAGAGCTTACCTTTTCTTATATAAATTAAATTCAAATACTTAATTTGGTTTGCAACACATTGCTTTTATAAATAATTTTCTACTTACTCCGCCTTGAAGCTTCTAAGTGCTAAGCTATCGAGAATTACACATGTTATTGTGAGTCAACCATGATAGAGAGTCATATGTTGTCCTGGGATATTGTTTATATAATTACCACGAAAATATTTCCGTCATACATGATTTCTGTGTAACTTTAACCATTAAGACTCCTAAGAGACCTTCAAAATTGGAGCAACTTTTCCCGTTTTCTCAACATTTCACTTCGCAGCTACGATTGATTTTAGTACAATGGAAAGAATACTAAACTCGTAACCTGCTCACCGGGTATGAAAAATAATTCCAGTAGTTTTAGTTTCTAAAAAGGTTATAAAGACAGACAGACAAAAATTTTACTCATTGTATTTTTGGCATCAATAGAATTTAAAAATATATTTCATGTAAAGATTTAACTATAAATGGCAAGTGAAAGAAGATTCCAGAAATTAGAATTATAATAATTTGTTACATTCTATTTTAGTTTTGACATAAAAGATATGGATATAGTAGCAGGAAGTAACCAATTGTTGTCTGGGGGAGTCAGATACGATTTGGAAAAGATCATTAAACACGAGAAATACGACAGGGGAACCGTTAAAAATGACATCGCCGTTGTTAAAGTGAAGAAGGAAATAGAATTCACGAATAAAATTAAACCTATAGTTCTGGATGAAAGCGTTATTGGTGGCAACGTTAAGGCTGTTGTAACGGGATGGGGGTTCGTTAATGTAAGTTATGGAATTGTACTCATATTATACTGGCTTACAAACGTAAATATCAGCTATATTTGTATGACAAAAAGCTTCCTACACATGTGTTATACATACACATAAACATTTATCTTGAATCACCCTATCTGATAAAAAAATCTACATTAAAAACCACTTACATAGGGACAGATAGAAGAAAGACTTAGTTTTATACTTTGTAATGATGTATTTACAATAAGTAATACTTATTCCTTGTATTGTTATAGAACTGGAAGGACCAGGTCAATGATTTACAACAACTTAACGTTACGGTTCTATCGCAAGAAGATTGTAAAAAGAAATTGGAACGTGTGAAACCAGCCAAATACACGGAAACCAACATATGTTCGCTCAACATGGAAGGAGAGGGCTTTTGCCAAGTAAGTATGCATCATATCTTGCTAATTTAATAAATAAAATAATATTTAAGGAGACTTATATATAGCCGCCATCTAGTCCCACGCTAAGCACCGATCGACGACCGACGACCTTTTGTGGAGAAAGCTGTTGTGCTACCATTGCAAAGAGACGTATGACCACAATTGAAAAAACTTCGCAATGGCCTATAATATGCTATGGAACACTTGAATCATGATATGAAGATGATAATAATAGCTTGTCTTTTCAGGGTGATTCCGGAGGCGCGTTGGCTAAAGACGGCAAGCAAATAGGAATCGTGTCATACAATATACCGTGTGCCCGAGGTGTTCCCGACGTGTACACACGAGTGTCCTCCTACATCGACTGGATCCGTAAAAACATAAAGGATTAATCATTTTTGTGTCTACTCCCGAAGACCTTTCGAAAGACCATTGGAAAATAAAGTTTAGCATTCATATCAAATTTTATTTCCAAACCCTTGATTACACAAAACTTAGGAACACGGAACCATAATATCGAATTTATTTTCGCAATCGAAGGGTCGAAGGGTCGTGGGTTCGATTCCCACACTGGAAAAATATATTTGTAATTTACATTTGTATTTTTCTGGGGTCTGGATGTTGCTATGTATTGAATGTATGTATTTACAAAAAAAGTATGTAAATGTAATTTATTCCGTTATCTAGTTGCCATAACACAAGCTTCGGCTTAGCTTGGAACTAGATGG